>OW387028.1:10521367-10789367 GCA_936439885.1 Nowickia ferox
ATAATAATAATAATAATAATAATAATAATAATAATAATAATAATAATAATAATAATAATAATAATAATAATAATAATAATAATAATAATAATAATAATAATAATAATAATAATAATAATAATAATAATAATAATAATAATAATAATAATAATAATAATAATAATAATAATAATAATAATAATAATAATAATAATAATAATAATAATAATAATAATAATAATAATAATAATAATAATAATAATAATAATAATAATAATAATAATAATAATAATAATAATAATAATAATAATAATAATAATAATAATAATAATAATAATAATAATAATAATAATAATAATAATAATAATAATAATAATAATAATAATAATAATAATAATAATAATAATAATAATAATAATAATAATAATAATAATAATAATAATAATAATAATAATAATAATAATAATAATAATAATAATAATAATAATAATAATAATAATAATAATAATAATAATAATAATAATAATAATAATAATAATAATAATAATAATAATAATAATAATAATAATAATAATAATAATAATAATAATAATAATAATAATAATAATAATAATAATAATAATAATAATAATAATAATAATAATAATAATAATAATAATAATAATAATAATAATAATAATAATAATAATAATAATAATAATAATAATAATAATAATAATAATAATAATAATAATAATAATAATAATAATAATAATAATAATAATAATAATAATAATAATAATAATAATAATAATAATAATAATAATAATAATAATAATAATAATAATAATAATAATAATAATAATAATAATAATAATAATAATAATAATAATAATAATAATAATAATAATAATAATAATAATAATAATAATAATAATAATAATAATAATAATAATAATAATAATAATAATAATAATAATAATAATAATAATAATAATAATAATAATAATAATAATAATAATAATAATAATAATAATAATAATAATAATAATAATAATAATAATAATAATAATAATAATAATAATAATAATAATAATAATAATAATAATAATAATAATAATAATAATAATAATAATAATAATAATAATAATAATAATAATAATAATAATAATAATAATAATAATAATAATAATAATAATAATAATAATAATAATAATAATAATAATAATAATAATAATAATAATAATAATAATAATAATAATAATAATAATAATAATAATAATAATAATAATAATAATAATAATAATAATAATAATAATAATAATAATAATAATAATAATAATAATAATAATAATAATAATAATAATAATAATAATAATAATAATAATAATAATAATAATAATAATAATAATAATAATAATAATAATAATAATAATAATAATAATAATAATAATAATAATAATAATAATAATAATAATAATAATAATAATAATAATAATAATAATAATAATAATAATAATAATAATAACAAAACGAAAATAAGGATGGACCCCTTTTAGACACGCATAGCTTACTTTGCAATGTCTTTAATTTATAAAAGAGATGATAGAAGAGGATGATATGGAGTACAGGCTTTGATGAACTCACAAACTTGCTTTGTTCTACGTTCGTTTCGTTGTCTTTTCCATCGCTATGTATACTTACTTCGTGGTATAGTGAAAATTTGTCAAAGTAAACTATGTCTGCCATATTCATAAAAAAAATTTCAGATTTATTAAGCGCTTATTTGACATATTTCTATGGGAAGTTTGTCAAAAATAAACATGTAATAAACTTAAAATATTTTTTTATGAATACGACAGTGTATGTTTAAACACCAAACAAAGCTTAAAAAATATTTAAAAAACGTTGCATGTGTGAAAGGGGTCATGTGCGTAATCCTTAAGTTATTTGCTTTTTGATTTGTAATCTTTTTGATAACAGGTGCAAGCAAGATTCGGTGTGAAAAAGAGGTAGTTTCCAACAAATATTACTTTTAATAGAGGTAGATCTACCACTTGTATTTTTAGGGTATTTTAAACACCTTAGAAGAGAATTTGTACCGTTAATTAAACCTTCATTTCGATATGAAATATTTTATACGGAAGCTAATAACAAATCTTAATTGCGGATTTTTATACTCACAATTTTAACATTCAACTTTCGAACTATGTATGGAAGAACGAGCAATTTTCTCACAAGCTGGCCCAGTGAAGGAAATTTTTGTGTAACTAGCAGGTTGTAAATAGTTTAATTAACGCAGCGTTTTTTACATGCACTGCTTAAAATTTATGTATTCCAGTTGAACTTCTAGCTTAGATTATATTAAAAAAACTCGAGTAACTATGCTTTAGCATTATTATTATAAAAAAAACTAAAAAAGTGGTAGATTTTTCTCAGAAAGTGGTAGAGCTGATTGAGGTACCCAAAAGAGGTAGTGGCAGAATTCGCACCAATGGGTGCAAGCCTCTATCAAAATAGTTATGCAACTTATTAAAATTGTACTCTTAAATTAACATGTTTTAAGCAACCCTTCATAATTTACAATTGTAAATACTGTACTTATTTGTATTTTCGCTTTAGCACCTTTGTAAACTGCTTATTTTCTCTCTCAATTTTTTTTCTTGTAAAATTTCTCACATTTCTACGTGTAGTTATGAGAAAACAACAAATATAGCTCAGAGGGTCTTATTATTATTTTTATGACTTTTTTGTTTGAGCCATAACAAAAAAAAATTTAACTATGTTAAAATATTAAGACCTTATGACACTTAAGACACTGATTTGAATACCCGTTTTATGTATATTTTTATTATTTGTCAGCTTGTCACGAACTTAGTTTATAGTTTAAAATTTGTTAACGCACTAGTAATCCCAAATTATTATTTTACTTATTAAGTAAAATATTTTTTTAATAAAAATACATTGAAATTGATTATTGAGGGGTTTAGCTGGATCCTATGCGCATTTCACTGTTGCTAATGCAGATCATCAGGGAACCTTTACCCACAAATTTCTTAGAACAACTAGAGTTAATATGTTAAACTTTGATTTAAGCAAATGAGAAGCTCAACAAATAACAAAGTTGAAACAAGAACTCAATAATCAACATGTTTTTTATTTTCTTACTTTATCATTACTACATTGGCTGACTTTTTTTCAGCTTCAAATTGTAGTTGTAAGAGTATGTAAAGAAAATAAATGTAAATAACAACAACAGCTATTCAAGAATAGAGTGTTGCCACACAAGTATTTTTTTCACCGGGTGCCGTCAATTTAATAATTAGTGTTTTATGTGGGAATTGTTACAATTTAAGTTTAAAATTTGTTAACGCACTAGTAATCCCAAATTATTATTTTACTTATTAAGTAAAATATTATTTTAATAAAAATACATTGAAATTGATTATTGAGGGGTTTAGCTGGATCCTATGCGCATTTCACTGTTTCTAATGCAGATCATCAGGGAACATTTACCCAAAAATTTCTTAGAACAACTAGAGTTAATATGTTAAACTTTCATTTAAGCAAATGAGAAGCTCAACAAATAACAAAGTTGAAACAAGAACTCAATAATCAACATGTTTTTTATTTTCTTACTTTATCATTACTACATTGGCTGACTTTTTTTCAGCTTCAAATTGCAGTTGTAAGAGTATGTAAAGAAAATAAATGTAAATAACAACAACCGCTATTCAAGAATAGAGTGTTGTCACACAAGTATTTTTTTGACCGGGTACCGTCAATTTAATAATTAGTGTTTTATGTGGGAATTGTTACAATTTAAGTTTAAAATTTGTTAACGCACTAGTAATCCCAAATTATTATTTTACTTATTAAGTAAAATATTTTTTTAATAAAAATACATTGAAATTGATTATTGAGGGGTTTAGCTGGATCCTATGCGCATTTCACTGTTGCTAATGCAGATCATCAGGGAACCTTTACCCAAAAATTTCTTAGAACAACTAGAGTTAATATGTTAAACTTTGATTTAAGCAAATGAGAAGCTCAACAAATAACAAAGTTGAAACAAGAACTCAATAATCAACATGTTTTTTATTTTCTTACTTTATCATTACTACATTGGCTGACTTTTTTTCAGCTTCAAATTGTAGTTGTAAGAGTATGTAAAGAAAATAAATGTAAATAACAACAACAGCTATTCAAGAATAGAGTGTTGCCACACAAGTATTTTTTTGACCGGGTGCCGTCAATTTAATAATTAGTGTTTTATGTGGGAATTGTTACAATTTAAGTTTAAAATTTGTTAACGCACTAGTAATCCCAAATTATTATTTTACTTATTAAGTAAAATATTTTTTTAATAAAAATACATTGAAATTGATTATTGAGGGGTTTAGCTGGATCCTATGCGCATTTCACTGTTGCTAATGCAGATCATCAGGGAACCTTTACCCAAAAATTTCTTAGAACAACTAGAGTTAATATGTTAAACTTTCATTTAAGCAAATGAGAATCAGCCAATGTAGTAATGACAAAGTAAGAAAATAAAAAACATGTTGATTATTGAGTTCTTGTTTCAACTGTGTTATTTGTTGAGCTTCTCATTTGCTTAAACGAAAGTTTAACATATTAACTCTAGTTGTTCTAAAAAATTTTTGGGTAAAGGTTTCCTGATGATCAGCATTAGCAACAGTGAAATGCGCATAGGATCCAGCTAAACCCCTCAATAATCAATTTCAATGTATTTTTATTAAAAAAATATTTTACTTAATAAGTAAAATAATAATTTGGGATTACTAGTGCGTTAACAAATTTTAAACTTAAATTGTAACAATTCCCACATAAAACACTAATTATTAAATTGACGGCACCCGGTCAAAAAAATACTTGTGTGGCAACACTCTATTCTTGAATAGCTGTTGTTGTTATTTACATTTATTTTCTTTACATACTCTTACAACTACAATTTGAAGCTGAAAAAAAGTCAGCCAATGTAGTAATGATAAAGTAAGAAAATAAAAAACATGTTGATTATTGAGTTCTTGTTTCATGTTGTTCTAAGAAATTTTTGGGTAAAGGTTCCCTGATGATCTGCATTAGCAACAGTGAAATGCGCATAGGATCCAGCTAAACCCCTCAATAATCAATTTCAATGTATTTTTATTAAAAAAATATTTTACTTAATAAGTAAAATAATAATTTGGGATTACTAGTGCGTTAACAAATTTTAAACTTAAATTGTAACAATTCCCACATAAAACACTAATTATTAAATTCACGGCACCCGGTCAAAAAAATACTTGTGTGGCAACACTCTATTCTTGAATAGCTGTTGTTGTTATTTACATTTATTTTCTTTACATACTCTTACAACTACAATTTGAAGCTGAAAAAAAGTCAGCCAATGTAGTAATGATAAAGTAAGAAAATAAAAAACATGTTGATTATTGAGTTCTTGTTTCAACTTTGTTATTTGTTGAGCTTCTCATTTGCTTAAATGAAAGTTTAACATATTAACTCTAGTTGTTCTAAGAAATTTTTGGGTAAAGGTTCCCTGATGATCTGCATTAGCAACAGTGAAATGCGTATAGGATCCAGCTAAACCCCTCAATAATCAATTTCAATGTATTTTTATTAAAAAAATATTTTACTTAATAAGTAAAATAATAATTTGGGATTACTAGTGCGTTAACAAATTTTAAACTTAAATTGTAACAATTCCCACATAAAAACTCTAATTAGTTTATAGTTTGCCATCTGATAGATGGATTACTACTAAAAAAAGTACGGATTTTCTTTAACATATATCACTAGTATTATTCCAGTGACTTACGAGGTAAATATAAATGATGTATTTGACAAGGATTTCATTACGATTGTATTTTCAACTTAATTGGCGTTATTATACTGGTATGATAAGTTTTGTTAATCTTTTATTACCCATGACGCACGGTAATTTGTTTCCATATAACGAAGGGAAAAAAATAGAAAGAGTTGACCTAGGCTTCTGAAATTTTGTACAATGTTTACATTCAAGAAAAATTACAGTTTTAAGGAAAATCTCACCAAGGATATCCCGCCCATGTTCCAAAAAGTAAATTTTTGAATTTGCTATATTTTTAAAAATAAAACTGTATAAGCTTATATTTTGTGTAACCATCTTAATCCCACTTTGTTGTCACCGTAACTGCGAAAAGAACCTTACGTACTGTCAAGTGTCCTTTGAGAAAAATATGCAATAACTTTTACAAAAAAAATTTTTTAATACGTATATTTATTTTATCTTTAAAAATGAGCTAAAAATAAGTTTTCAAATCTTAAATCTAAATATAATTATTAGGCCAGACCAGTGTCGGACATAAACCAGTGATAGTAGTTAATAATATATAAGAGTCGTGCAAAGCAAAAAAAAAATATATTTTCAAGCAGTTTCATCTGGAGTGTTAAGTATTAGAGCCCATGTGTCCCCCTTTTTAAGCGGATATATATGTCCAGTGAAGTTCAAGATATTACGAGCAAGCGGATTAGGTGTGACTCGAGTTTTGTTAAATATTTGCCTGCTTATTTTGCAATTTCTTCAGTCACTTGTGGCATATTTAAATCACAATGTAAATTTGAGTTTCTTATGTACCATGGAGCCGATCTTATTAACCGTGAAATTTTATTTTGCCTTCGCTGGATTTTCTCTACGTTTAAAGCTGAAGCAGTGCCCCATAGCTGAATTTCGTAGTACCATGTAGGTTTCAAAAGCAACTTGTATATCAAAAGTTTACAAGCTAGACTGAGTTACTTTTAATTTTACTTGTGTTAGCTTGGATTCAATGTGGTGTTTCCATGTAAGCCGTCGGTCAAGGTGAATACCAAGGTATTTCACATGTGAGTGTTCAGGAACAATTTGATTATTTATTCTAATGGGGGAAGAATTATCTTTTCGTAGGGTAAATGTTAACTGAGCACACTTCTGTTCGTTTACTTTTATTCTCCATAAGCTTAGCCATAGTTCCAGCTGGGTAATATGTTCCTGAACATATCGAGATGCCTTGTGAGAGTTTTCGTGCATACTAAGGTAGGCTGTATGATCGGCAAATATAGATATGTGGATTTTACTGCTCACAGGAATATCACAAGTATAAATTTAATACAAAACTGGCCCCAGTATACTCCCCTGTGGCACACCGGATGAGATTCATTCGAGCACACTCATGAAGTCTCCTTCCAGAACAGTGAACTTCCGGGCAAGAATATAACTTTGCCAAAGATTAAGAATGCTTACTGGTAGATATGTCTACAATTTTAAAAGTAGGCTTTCATACCATACTTTATCAAATTCCTGAGAAACATCAATAAAGAAGGCAGAACAATATTTCTTTTCCTCAAATGTTCTTCTTATAAATTGAACAAATCTATAAGTTTGTTCAAGGGTACTATGCTGACTTCTAAAACCAAATTGATAACCCGGTATGCACGCATTATCAAGCAGACAAGCTTCCAATGGTGTATATAATAATACGCCTATCGTAAAATGGCATTAAAAATTAATAACAGGATTCTAATTGCAATACGAGGCAACTTCACCAACATCTTATTACAAATTTCATCAATACACGGAGCTTTCTTTGAGTTCAGTTCAGCAATTAGTTTTTGTATATCATTCATATTAGACTTCAAAGTGTTGTGAATTTGAATTGAACAACCTTCGTACCCGTACATTGCACTAATTTGTTAACACAGCAACAACCAGTTCATTCACTTGGTTGTTTGCTAAATTCTTTACGTTGACAAATTGTGCAATAGCGATATTTCGTAATTGGGCCAAATGCTAAATAATATTAAAGAAATAGGTTAGCAAGTTGGAATAATAATATTAACCGTTAAGCACAATATTAATATTGAAATATATTAAATTATGATTAAGTTTTGTATAAATAGTTCAATTTAAGAAATGCAATAGTCAGTTGTAATTAGTTAGTTGCGATTCCCACGGGACCCTCCAGGTTTAAAATTGTATATTTAAAAATAAGATACTAGTTATTAGTTTCACAAAGCTGTTTAATAAACCAATTAATATATTAATTAAAAAATTCGTATTTAAATTCAACACAACAAAAGGTCGAGGGGGTAGAGCACCTACACACGGCAAACCAACAATGCCCGTACATGTGTTTGGGGTAAATACGGATTTTAAGTGCTCAGCAAATATGTCACCTTTTTCAGTATCCCTTCTTGTCCGGTAGAAGTGCCACCTGTAAAAGTGCGCAGAGGTGGTTTAAACCCAACGGGTGTTTTAAGCTTTCTCGCAGCGCGCCAGAAAGAGTAATTAGATGGTGGTGTGACATCGAGGTTTCCTAGATAATTTTTAAGAGATGCAGTTTTTTCAGATGCAATCAACTCTTGGAGTCGTTTAGTGCACTAGCTAAATCTGATTTTATGTTGGGGTGATCTGTGTTGTTGCCATTCCCTTATAGCTCTTCTGTTTTCACATACGAGACGTTCAATATCCGTAAATAAAATTCTATTAAACCCAGTCTGCGGGTGGGAGCTAGTGACATGTTTAGCAACCTGCTTAATATTTTCGTTAAGATTCGCAATGTTAGATTCAATATCATAGGATGTTCTTAGCATTATGTTTTCCGTGCAATGACTACTAAGATATTTTTTGAATCTCAGCCAATAACATGATTCACATATAGGTTAGGTAAATCAGTTCTTAGTGGGTTATCTACAACATCCGGAATTTTATGTACGTCAGTAGGCCCGTAAGTCCCCACTCGAAATGACGTCCAAACCCATTTTTGAAATTTGTGTTGAACAATAGGTATAATCAGGCGCGAACCCCAGAACGTATGTTTTGCATTGTAGTTACCAGCTGCTCCGAAACAAGGCCCAAGCGATTTGTAGAAATCCTCGTGTTGATCCTCAGTGATTGAGAATCTTGGAGGGGAGTAAATGGTTGACGTTTTATCAGTAAATTATTGTATTTGTAAAAAATTACCCGTGTGTTTTTTATTTGGTTTATTATTTTTAAACAACAAATGGTTTTGTAAATACTTTAGTATTAGTATTTTTTAACTAAATACTTGTTTATCAAATAATTATTCACATGCCGCCATTTAATTACGATACTAAGTCGCCAGAGTTATCAAGAAACACAGTGAACATACTCCATTTATGTGATTAAGGAAGTGTTTAAATCTTAAACACTTCATTTGAGATGTTTAACAAAACAAGTCAATGTATGTTAAAACATCTCAAAATCGTCGTGTTTAAGCTCTTAAACACGAATGAGGGGTTAAACACGTAAGTGTGAACATGGTATAAAAAATATCTATTGAGATGTTTAACAAAGCAAGTCAATGTATGGTAAAAATCCCAAAATCGTCGTGTTTAATACCATGTTCACACTTATGGTCTTAAATGTGTTTAAGGCAAGTATTTTAAAAAAACTAGATACAACCGTTCACATAACATTTGGAGTGTTTAAAGTCGACGTTTTATTAGTAAATTATTGTATTTGTTATAAATTACAAACAAATATGCTTTTTTTTTTGTTTTATATTTTCAAACAACAAATGGTTTTGTAAATAATTGAGTATTTTTTAACTAATTACTTGTTTAAATACTTGTTTATGAAATAATTTTTCACGTTCCGCCAAACACCAACAACACAAAGTTGCCAGAATTATAAAAAACGGACTGAACATAATCCATTTACGTGTTTAAGGAAGTGTTTAAATCTCAAACACTTTAAACAAGTCAATGTATGGTAAAACATCTCAAAATTGTAGCGTTTAAGCTTTTAAACACGAATTCGGTGCTAAACACGTAAGTGTAAACATGGTACGAGTATAAGCTCTTAATCCATATTTACAAAAATTTTAAACAACATTTCAAATGTTGTTTAAGCAATATTCACTAAAGTTGTATTCATAATAGAATTTTAGCTTAAAAACGTTTTTTAAATCTTATGTAAATCAGCAAATTTTAAAATTGACTGCACCCAAGTTTAAGCCAATTTTAAAATTACATTGTTGTAATTTTGCTTCGTGTTTATTTACATTTTTAGCTTTGCCTGTATGTACATATGCATGTATGTATGTACTTATGTACATGTCAGTGTTATTTAGAAAAAAATATAATTTTTTTATAGAAACTATTGCAGGATTCTCAAACAGATTCCAAAGGAATATTTAAAAGAAAAGGAGCGATACGCTTTCCATTTGCAGTCATTGTTTTTTCACTTTATGTGTTAACAAAAATAATAATAATTGTAGAAAATTAACTAGTGATGTATAAACACTCAAAACAAATAAAATAAAACTCGTTTTTCGAGTGCTTATTAATCTGCAATAAACAAATTATGTAAAAAACACTTTTAACATCGATTTAACATTTTTTATTTTATAAAAACGCTATTTTTCCGAAAATTTACAAAAAAATATACTTATGCGAGTACTTTGTGAATTAATTACAGTTTGTTTGCGGAACTAAGATGCAAGTGACATAGATAATCCAGTGTTGCCACGATATTTTAAAAAAAGTAAGTTAATTGACTTTTACTTAAAATACTGATTATGAATACCAATATTAAAAAAAAAAAATTTGCCTATGTTATATATTTATGAAAATTAAAATAATCTTTTTAATATGACCACATGGTCTTCATGTACATGCTTTCAATAAACACACACAAACAAAAAAAACATATGGTATGCTCGAAAAACTTAAATAGAACTTATATACGCAAGGTTGGGCATTTAAGTATTATTTAAATGTCTCTCAACTTTGCACTGAAAAAATTAATTTGTTACTTAAATGTCACTTAAAGATAAATGATACTTAATTGATGTCAATTATTGGGCCTTCGAAAGATTTTATAAAAAATACAGCTCTAAAATATACATATGTATAGTTTTATTTTGAAACTAGTTTTCTTTAGAAAGTGTTGAACACTTTGGTGTATTCTGAATTTTTTGCTTTAATTTAATCTTATAGTTTTTGTTTACACAAATTGTTTAAAGGTCTCTTACTCATTGTTCGCTGGACGTTTCTATGTTTTGTTTCTCTTTTGTTGTTATTTTCACCATCTGTTTTTTATGTAAACTTGCTTACATTTGGTAAACCCGAGAGTACATTAAAAACCCCAAGAATTTAATCTTTATAAAATCAATTTTCATTTTGAAAAACTGAAAATCAAATTTTTTCATACTTTTGCGAAAATATTTCGAGAAATTTTTTGAATGAATTAAGACTAGCGGGAAGCACAGGACACTGCGACCAAAGTAGATCTATTGTATCCCCTGCCAGGTGCTAGAGGACCTCATCTAGACCTACTCCCCTGATGAATCTCAGGATTGCCAGTGGGTCCAGAGTTGGCAGTTCCCAATCCTCCAATAGGTGCTTGCCTACTTGGCTATATCTTCTATGGCTTAACGCTTCACATTTCGAGGAAACATTTTAGTCATTCGAACGAGATAAGCCCCAAGTCCTTAAAATATTTTGAAGAAAATATTATATTTTCAGAACCTCCATTGTATTTTTCACGCTCATCCCAATTTTTCCATCAAGGATCATTGATCATCAATCCATATCCCATCTCCATAGTAAATCAAAGGTAAGTTGTGTGGTTTTTAAATTGTTGCAAACAAAAATAAAATAAAAATAAAAGTGAGTGACAATAGAAAAAAACATATTTTTTTTGCTTAGAAGAAGTAAAAACTTTATTCAAAATCAATTTGCCGTCGGCAAAACACAAGTGTAAAATTTTTTGCGAAGTGCTTATCGTTGCTTTTACTCCCCTGTTTCACTCCTATTTCGCTGTTTTTTTCATATATATACTTAAATATCATTTTAACATTTTAAAAGGTAAAAAAAGTAATTTACCCTATTTTTTATATAAAATTAATCATATGTATATATGTATGTATATAAATACATATGTATATACATACTTACGTATGTATGTATAAAATTCATCTTTTATATTTGTTCTTTAAAATGATATTTATTAACGCATCAAAATGCTCTTGTTGTTTTTATACGCGAATTTTATTCTCTGTTAAGTCCTTTGTTAACAAAAGCTTTTATTTGTTTATTTTATAAAGAAAAATTAACTTATTCATCTTATTCGTTTGTTTTTTTTTACTCGTTGCTTTTAAAAACAGGACAGATATGCGAATGAAATAATTAATATAATATTGTGAATTTTGTGAAATAATTAAAAGCACAAGCATAGCAAAAATAATAATACTACTACGGACGTTCGTCAAACGGTAGAAAAGTACTTTGTTAAAAAAATATTTGCCTGTGGGGAAAAAATTTCATTTTTCTGCTGTGCCAAATTTTAACAAATTCGCTATAGCATAGAAAGAAGCTGATGAAAAATTGCTGCGGCGGCGAAACAAAAAATTTTACTGCAGGACGCCGGCTGCCAACAAATTTTTTAAAGGATATTTTTATAAAAAACTATATTCTTGTAGCAAATAATTGTATAATTTTATATTTATGATGAAAATTTTTTTTCGCAAAAAAAATTTTTTTTCCTAAAAATCTATGTAATGGGTGACGTCTCGAAACGACAGCGATGGTTTTAAATTTTATGATACCATTCTTTTATTTGCTTCTTGTCAAAAATTTATCTGTTGTGTCAAAAATTCTACTACCCCCAAACCATGGTACAATTATACAAGGTACATGCACAAGCCCAGCCTGTTAATGTATACAATGCAGAAAGTTGTCAAAATTTGTTTACAACCGGTGATGGGAAAGTTGGTACAATCGTACTTTATTTGATACTATTTGACATGAAAAAGTACCGTAGTACTCCCCAAACACATTTGATACTCTCACAGTCAACTTTGAAAATGCACGAATACATATATTTTTTCAGGATGAAATTTCTTTTTCGAAAAATGGCTCGGAACTTTATTAGTAAAGATATTTTAGAAAAGTATAGTCTTCACAATTAAATATAAACGAAAATCATATATATTTCAGTCAGTGATATTTTCTGTAGCATAAACGCTAATCATTATAAATAACGGTTTTAAATCAGTTTAAAGAAAATTTTAAAAGGTTTTATATTAAATTCTGTCAAGTTCTAAGGGCAAAAGTCAACTTTGAACATGAAATGTTAGTTTGGTTTAATAAGTTTTGCCCTGAAGATGTTTAATCTACTAAAACCAACATAATTATACCACTTTTAATGAAAATATTTTCGAGCGGAAAGCATAATTTTGAAAATATTAACAACCAAAATACAGCATTGGCTGATATGGATGAACTGAAACCATTAACAAATAAATCTGGAACTTCTATTTATATTCTATAATTTCTAAAAAAGTTACAAGCCCCAAAACTTTTTTTGAGTGCCAGGTGGTCAACTTTGGCCCATTGTAACTACTCTCCAGCTTAAGCCAGAAGACATGTACTATAAGCCTAAATTCTACTTTAAAGATATTCCACGTTTCAGATAAATCAGTAGTTTAGAAGTCCCAGATTTATTACCATTTATTTTTCCAAAAGTGTGCATTGGCTAAAACTAAAAACGCGTTTTCATATGAATACATGTTCGCTGATATATCGAGAGTAGCTTACGGAATTTTGTCCATACCTCACTCCTTTGCAAATGTCGAAAGGATTTTCTCTTACCTAAATCTCGTGAAAACAAAACAAAGGAACAGGCTTTATGTTCCAACAGTGTCAAGTCTTATAAAAAAAAACTCGATTTCAACAAAATAATGAGTTAGGGCCTTTCTATATTAAGGTAACGATATGAATGTATGTATATGGTTTGTGATCCTTTTTCTAAATTAATTTAATATACTCATTTGTTAATAAAATTTAAATAAAAAATAATAAAAATTTTTGGTACTCTCGGGATCAAAAAAGTACTCAATACATTTTTTTGGTACCGAATTGCAAATGTCATTTCCCATCACAGTTTACAACCCGCAAACATGTTAGTGTATGTGTGTGAATAAAATGATTACAGTGTTGCCATTGAATTTGCACATGGCTGTGTCTCCAATTACACATTGAAGAAAATTACACTACACATCCTCTGTGTAGGTTAAAATTAAAACAAAATTAAACAAAAATAGAACCCAAAATAGAATTACACACAGATTATACATGAATCTAATTAACTGGCCTACACATGAGAGTAGAAATTACATACTCTGTGTATTACACACATATTGGCAATACTGAATGACTATAATCGTGCTTTAGCTACCCTGTAATTGTTATTTTTAACAACAAAAGACATCTGTTTTTGACTAAACTTTGTTTGTTTCTACCAACAATATGAGTGTTTTTTTGTGTTGTAATTTTATTGTAGTCGTGCAAGTACTTTGTATAATTTTACCATGCCCAGGACTAGTGAAATTTTATTCACCTGAGAAGTGTCAACAATTTACTTACCTGGTACTTTGCTACAGTGATGTGAAATGAAATTTGCATTTCGGTACCAAAAAAATTTGTATCTCGAGAGTACCAAAAATTATTATTATTATAATTTTTTTTATTATTTAATTACTCCAATTGATCCAAAAGTTATTATAATTTTTTATTTAAATTTTATTTTATTAATAACATATATGTATATTATCGCAGTGTGTGTTTGTTCGTATCGCATTATCTCTTTAAATATAAGAGCTGTGGAGCTGAAATGTTCAACACAGGTTTTCGTTTTCCGTTTTTGACCCAACAAATGACCACTGTGTGGAGTAATTTGTAGTTAAAAAATAATTGAGGGTAAGACAACATTTGCCGGGCTCATCTAGTAATCATATAAAATTCATTCACAAAGAAATAAAAAAAGGAACACAAAGCATATACATATGTACAAATATACATATGTATGTACATAGTTAAAAATGTTAAAGTTATAACAAGAAGAGTTTTAAAATTTAATAAATCTTTGATCTGGATAAAACGTGATACTGTTGGAATATAAAGCCTGTTCCTTTGTTTTGTTTTCATGAGATTTTGGTAAGAGAAAATCCTTTCGACATTTGCAAAGGAGTGAGGTATGGACAAAATTCCGTAAGCTACTCTCGATATATCAGAAGAAATGTTTTCATCTAATGCGTTTTTAGTTTAAGGTAATAAATCTGGAACTTCTAAACTACTGATTGGATTTACCTGAAACTTCGAACATCTTTAGAGGAGGACTTAGGTTTTATAACACGACTCTTGGCTTAAGCTGGAGAGGAGTTAGCATGGCCCAAAATTTACCACCTGGGACTCCAAAAAAGTTCTGAGGCTTGTAACATTTTTTAAATTTATGTCTTTTTTCTTCACCTTTTACATATATTTTAGAACATCTTGCATTGGCTCTTAAAAAATTACAAACGCTTTAAAAATGAAACTGATCCAGCAGTCCAGCTTAGGTGATAATAGTTTTTTGTTAGCCAGTTTGCTTCTCATATATATGATACAAAGGACCCTAGAGGGAGAGCATGCGGTGGATCAGCAATTCTAACTAAGTCAAGACTCAAGCACTATATCCTTGACAACGATACTGAAGAATATATGTAAGCAACGAATATTTTCGTAGACAATTTTTGAGCGAATTTCGTGATATCATCAATTAACTCACCTCCCAGATTTTCAGTTACCGAAGATCAGTATGAGAAGTTCTACAAATCGCTTGGATCTTGTTTCCTGGCAGCTGGTGACTACAATGCAAAACATACGTACTGGGGCTCGCGTCTTGTTACACCTAGAGGTCGAGCGTTGTTTAATACAATTTCAAAAATGGGCTTAGATGTCATTTCGAGCGGAGAGCCTACTTACTGGCCTACTGAAGTAAGAAAAATTCCAGATGTTATAGGTTTTTTCGTTACGAAAAATATTAATAGAGACTTAATTCACGTAGAGGCCTCTCTAGATTTGTCCTCCGATCACTCTCCCACAATAGTTACAATTTTCAACCCACTACGGAGTGATTTAACTAACTCATATGTGAAAATGATTAATGGGGTCAACTGGATAGGATTCAAAAAATATCTTAGCAGTCACTGCGTAGAAAACATTCAGCTAAGATCATCTGATTATATTGAATTTAACATTGCCAATCTTAACGAAAATATTAAGCAGGCTGCTGAACATGTCACTACCTCCTATCCGCAGACTGGCTTTAATAGAATTTATTCTACGGAAATTTAATGTCTTGTATGTGAAAAAAGGAGAGCTAGAAGAGAATGGCAACACCACAGATCACCCCTAAATAAAATCAGACTTAAAGAATGTACTAAACGACTCCAAGAGCTGCTATCGTCGGAAAAGACTGCATTACTGGAAAAGTATTTAGAAGGTCTTGATGTAACGTCAGCGTCTAATTACTCTTTATGGCGCGCTACTAGAAATCTTAAAAGACCCGTTGACCTTAAATCACCACTGCGTACTTCGACCGGAGGCTGGGCGAGAAGCGATAGTGAGAAAGGTAATTTATTTTCTGAGCATTTAAAATCTGTATTTACTCCCAATTCATGTACGGGTGCTGCCGATTTACCGAATTTAGTTTCTCTACCCCCTCGTCCCTTAAGGCTTAAGTTGCGTGAACTACAAAAAATAATTGCTGAACTCGACCCGAAGAAAGCTCCATGTATTCATGACATTAGTAACAAGATGCTGATGAACTTTCCTCATATTGCAATAAGAATCTTGCTATTTATTTTTAATGCTATTTTACGAATGCAGTATTTTCCAAATAACTGAAAACTTGCCAAAATAAAAATGATTCCAAAGCCGGGCAAAGATCTTACCAAGGCTGAGTCATATAGGCCTATAAGCTTACTATCAACAATCTCAAAGCTTTTCGAAAAGCTGCTCATGACTAAATTGTCCAAAATTTTAGCTGATAATGGGTGCATACCGGACCATCAATTTGGTTTTAGAAGTCAGCATAGCACCATTGAACAAACGCATAGATTAGCCCAAGTTGTAAGAAGAACATTCGAAGAAAAGAAGTATTGTTCTGCTCTCTTTATTGATGTTTCTCAGGCGTTTGATAAAGTATGGCACGAAGGCCTAGTTTTAAAATTGAAGACATACCTACCAATAAATATACAAAAGCTTTTGGAGATTCACTGTTGTGGAAGGAGAGTTCACGAGTGTGCCCGAATCTATATCTTCCGGTGTGCCACAGGGCAGTATTCTGTGGCCAGTCTTGTATCTAATATATACTTGTGATATGCCTGTGAGCAATAACATCCTAACTTCTACATTTGCCGATGATACAGCCTGTATGAGTATACACAAAAACCCTGATGAGGCATCCCGGAATCTCCAAGAACACATCACCCAGCTTGACATATGGTTGAACTTACGGAGAATTAAAGTAAATGAACAAAAGTGTGTCCACATAACGTTTACCCTAAGAAGAGATACTTGCTCTCCCATTCGAATCAACAATCAAAGTATTCCTCAACATTCTCAAGTGAAATACCTTGGCATACACCTTGATCGAAGGCTTACATGGAAATATCACATTGACTCTAAGTTAACTCAAATGAAACTTAAATTAACTCAAATATATTGGTTAATTGGCAGAAATTCAACACTCAGCCTAGACTGCAAACTTTTGATATACAAGTCGCTTTTGAAGCCAATATGGTGCTATAGAATTCAGCTATGGGGCACTGCTTCAGCTTCAAGTGTTGAGAAAATCCAACGAAGGCAAAACAAAATTTTACGTTTGATAACATCGGCTCCATGGTACATCAAAAATTCAAATATACATCGCGATTTAAATATGCCACTAGTGACTGAAGAAATTGCAAAATACGTAGGCAAATATTTAACAAAACTCGAGACACATCCTAATCCGCTCGCTCGTAATATCTTGAACTTTACTGTACATATCCGCTTAAAAAAGAGGGACACAAGGGCTCTTATTCTCAACACTCCAGATGGGACTTCTTGAAAATACGTTTATTTATTTTTTTTTCCTTTTTGGTTATCACTATTTATGTATTATTTATAACTATCATTAAGTTTATGTCCGACACTGGTCGGGCCTAATAATTAAATTTAGATTTAATATTTGATTACTTATTGTTAGTTCATTTTTGAAGATACAATAAATAAATATATGAAAAAAACTGCTTCTCTTTGCTTTTTTATTGATAAGCAATTAAAATCAAATGGTGGTTTTATAATGAAATTATTATATTCATAATTGTTGAAACAATCGCTACTTCTTTTGCGATGAAATCATTTGAATTAGTATTGAAACCTTGTACGTCTATAAAAATGATCTTATTTTCCATATTACTTAATTTACAAGACTTTTTTTTTTGGGTATATATTCTCATATACGATCATGAATAAGAATGCAGTAAGCTGATCTCTTTGCTGCACTATTAGTTGCTGTTTCAAATTCTATTTTTATATCAATCGGTCCATTATTGAGTGATTCATTCTGATGACTAACATCTGCTACAATAATAGGAGCTTTTGTCTTATACTCTGATGCAGTTAGAAGCGGTTGAGGTTCTTTCATATAGTAGCTTTGTTGGAATCTTAGATACATATTATAGAGAATTGCATAACGTTCATTTTTGAACTTTATGTATGTATATGAGACTGAATTTAAATGTACTTTTAAATTAGTCAAATCACAATGAACAAACTTATTTTCTTGTTGAAAAGCAATCAACACAAAACGGGGGCGTTCTCTATTTGCAGCCAATTTAATATTCCAAATATGGCTAGTTCCTGTGTTTAATTGTGGATTAATATGACAATCCCAACTGCGAAATGCCATGGGTATAGAAGCACCATTATTAATAATTTTAATCATATTCCATTTGGTGAGGTCAGATAATTGAACATGAGGTATTCTCCATGAGATGAGTGAAATTCTAACTTTAGCTTTTTCAGTAGAAACACTCGAGCGGACAAGATCTTCATCGTTTTTTATTGCGCCAGAGTATCAGTTCATGTTTTCCATTTAATATAACTTTGTTGTAGTCTTCAGCGAATCCTAGAAGAATTTTTAGGGGTACATAGAAATTGAAAAATCCATTTTCAAGAGTCAATTTTCTTCCATCCAGCATTTTTCATCACATTGCTTTCGTTTGGTGATAGAGAAACCAAGTTTTTTATGGTGATCGTGGCTCCTAAATATCTTGTATGATCAATTTCAATTCCATTGCGGTCATAGCGAATTTCATCAAATAGATATGCCACAAAATTGTTTTTTAATAAAAAATTCTCCGAAGATGAAGAAGATTTGGAGTTATTATCATCAGCAACAAATCCTTCAACATAAATGTAGCTCTCACTGGGTAGCACGTACAAATCTTGATTTTGTATTGAAATTCTGATTTCATCATTATTGTTGTAAGATTGTAAGTATGGTACATATGTATGATAGTCCTTTTTGATTATATTCTCATCCGACAAGGGTTTATCTAAGACATCTATTATTGAACTCATTTTGTCTTCAATTTAAAATTCAAGGACTTTAGAAAATTTTTATTTGATGTTGTTAGTGCTTTCTGTTGAAGTGGTCGCTTTAATGTTCTTGTTGTTGTTGTTACTGCTTTATTTTTCAATGTATTTGTGTTGTATATTAGCATTATTTAGTTGACCTCAAATGTATTCGTATTGTAATTTACTCTCCTCGAAAATTAATTAAATCACCGTGTTGATCAACTATAGCCTGGAGGCACATTAATCGGAAATTCATGAAGTGTATGCGATTTTAAGTTATTCATATATGTGTTAATAGCGATACTACTTTCAATTCGCAAGAGATTCACGTTAAAAATATTAACTGGAAGATCTGAGTAATAATATTTTTTTGGTGTTAGGATTTTGGTATTGAATCCTAAAAGTTTTCCAATTGTATTGTTTTTATTAAAATATACAGGATCTTTGGAACTATTAACTTTAACTTGCATTGTATTGTTATTGGCTTCAATAAAAATCTTATTTTCTGGACAGAGTCTTCTGTATTGCTCTTGTATAAAATCTACAATATCATTCAATTCGTAAGATCCAATTGGTATTTCAATTGTATGTTCCCCTATATGAAACATATTGTTGTAGGTGTCTACATTTCTTAATCTTCTAATATGAATGCTGTAGGATTTGTATTTTGAACTCTTGTAATTGTGAAAATTTCTGTGGTCCAATTTGGAGTATAACCTTTTTCAAATGTATGCTTATATTTGCTTATGCGTACATGATCTCCTACATTAAATTTCGAAATTTTATACATTTTCAAATGACTGTATTTACTGTATTTAGTAGGTTTTGCTCATTTGTTGAGTTGACTTTAATCGGAGACATTTTAATGGTGCGAAGAACTTTTCTATTGTATGCATTAATTAAATCTTTGTATATATCAATCCACTTATATGAACCATTAAAGCTAAATTCTTTCCACATCATTCCTTTCAATGTTCTATTAAATCATTCTACTATTGATGCTTTTATACTGCTATATGTTGAGTAGTGATTAATGTTGTATTTATCCATTAATTTACAAAGTGTTTGTTGAAAAATTCTTTACCATCATCTGTTTGTAAGTTTTTTGGTACTCGTCCTAATTCAAAAGTATTTTCCATCGCCTTACTTGATTCGAGTGCAGTTTTAGTTTTTAGTGGTACTGCCCATGCAAATTTTGAAAATGTGTCAAGTACAGTTAACAAAAATCGATAATTTCTGTTTTCTCTAGAATAGTTCCCCATTGCAACTAAATCACCTTGCCAAAGATCATCTATTCCTTTCATTACAACTCTACGACGCATAAAAACTTTTCGAGCTTGCTTATGCAGTTTGTTTACTAAATTTCTTTTTGAAGACATTAAGTTGTTTTACAAATTTTTTGGAGAGTGTTGTGATCTACTTGACGCATGTAGCTTTTCAATCTATAAATTTTCTCATTAATCTGTTCAATTTGTTCTTCAAAAGGAGATTTAATTTTTAGAATGTGTTTTTCAATTTTATAATTCTATATCTAATTTTATTTCGCGTTATAGCTCCTCGATTTGCATTTGAATATCTTCTCGAATTATATTATTGTCTTCCTTAAAGTATGTTAATAATTTTTCTTCTAGTTTTTCGATTTGAGTTTGCAGAAACAATTTATTGATAACATCGTGTTCCTCCAGAGCTCTTGCAACATTTTTAATTCTTTTGTTTTGGACATCAATGTTGTTGTTCGTATCCACAAAGAACCCCAACAGTTTAGGTGAATTTTTAAAACAAATTATGCTGCTAGAATCGTTTAAATAATGTCCAAATTTATCAACAGACATACTTTATATACATACATATGTATATATTTTTTAAAGTTAATGTATTATATTTGCTTCACGTAGTTCTTCAATAATTGATACAATCTCGTTATTGTGATTAGTATGACCTGCAGATTGTGACGCAAGCAGTAGTTGAGACGATCTACTAACTCATTTGGATCGTCCCAGTATATATAGTTTGGCTTATGAGTAGTAGGGAACTGGGCGTCCTGCCCCAATTAAAATTGTAAAATTTGTGTGAAATTTCTAAAAATTCTGGGCTGAAATTTTTGAAATTTTAAAATTTTGCTGAAATTTGTGAAATTTGTCTGAAATTTGAGAAATTGTGTTTTCGGTGCGCTTTGATGTTTTTTTTTTGTTTACATTAAATGTTTTTTTGTTTACATTAACTGTTTTTGTTTATATTAAGTGTATGTATGTTTGTATGTATGTATGTATGACCATGGGAACTTGTGCGCAGAATATTTTGTGGGAATACATTAAGGAGGTTTATAGGTTTGAAGCTTTTATATTTATATGATTTTCTAATGCCGACGGCAAAATATGATTATTTTTTCTAATGCCGATGGGATAACATCTTTATTTTTTTTAAATGCCGACGGGAAAACATGTTTTATTTTTTTCGAATGCCGACGGGAAAACATGTTTATTTTTTTCAAATGCCGATGGGAAAACATATTTATTTTTTTCAAATGCCGACGGGAAAATCATGGAAATGATTTTTCCTAATGCCGACGGAAAATTTGTTTGTGTGTCTAGCTGTAGGAATTGAAGTCTGGCTGTAATTGGTGGAGCGCCGGGTGTGTCTAGATTGTGAGACCTTAAGGCTGACCGTGATTTGGGTAGGTGAGGGTGTTTTGTAATATGTAACCGTGGGAATTCGGTGGCGTTTATGCTTGTTGGAATTTAAGCCAAGATGTGCTTGGTGGGGGCGGGATGTATTTGAGGTAGATCGGTTGGTGGAGGGCGGGGAGTTGTTGTAATGTGTATCCGTGGGAATCTGTGTACATGTATGTATGTATGACTGTAAGAGTTTAAGGCTGTCTGTTATTTATGAAAGGTGAGGTGAGTGTTCATGTAATACGTATCCGTGGGAATCTGTGTATATGTATGTTCGTAAGAGTTTAAGGCTGATTGTGATTTGAGGTCGGGGAGGGTGTTTTTGTGATAGATAGATAGAATGTGCCTATGTGTGTGTGTGTATGTATGTATGTATATGTAGCAGTTTAAGTCTGTCCTTGATTTGAGGTAGGCGGAGGGTGTTCTTGTAATATGTATCTATAGGAATTTGGGAGTTTATATGTTTGTAGGAATTTTTGTGCATGTATGTCTATAGAAGTTTAAGGCTGATCGTGATTTGGATTGTTGAGATTGATCGATTGTATGTGACCTTGAGAATTTGTGTATGTATATCTGTAGGAAATTTAAGGCTTATCGTGATTTATGATGGGCGAAGTGTTCATGAAATATATAACCGCGCAATTTGTGTGTATATCTGTAGGAGTTTAAGGCTGATCATGATTAATGAGAGGTGAGGTGAAGGTGTTCATGTATATCTATCCGTATTTGTGTGTATGTATGTCTATATGAGTTTAAGGCTGATCGTGATTTAGGTTGTTAGATTGATAGATTGTATGTTACCTTGAGATTTTGTGTATGTATATCTGTAAGAACTTTAGGCTGACTGTGATTTGTGAGGGCAGGCGCGTTGTTTAATTTTTCGTAGATGAGTTTTAGAATATGTTTGTGTATGTGATTTTCTCACCATAGTATTTATATGTACGTAGAAATAAATTATTTCTCATATGAACATTTTTTGCCAGAAAATATTAGCATATATCTGAACTTCCCTAATCCTAGTATGTTTTTCATATTGGAAGGTGAGATTGCTTTATATTTTATCAAGCTTAAATTTGTCCAGTGTTAAAGTCTGTCGGTCAGAAATTTGTTTATATTTGTATAAATATTAATTTCAGATTTTGCAAAATTCTTGTGTACGATCGTGGCGATTTTGTGTGTGTGTATGTGTATATGCGCGATAGAGTTTGACTGGTCTGTCATAAGTTTGTTTATTTAAGTACATTTGTCTTCTTCGACTTTCGTCTTCAAGCGTCAATACCTAGGAGATCGGTTTGTATGTTTTCATGATGTAGATATATAAGTGTGATTGTTAAAATCCAATAAATACTTGTGCATGGGCAAGAAATTTGATAATATGTGTACATATATACATATGGATCTACAAATTGATTTTATGTATGTATGTATGTACATACAAATAAGTCTGTGGCTTCCTGTTTAAATACATTTTTTTTTGTCATGTGCGGTCTTTTATTGCTGTTGTAAATATTCGCTTGGTCTTTTGTGTATAGATGTGAAATATCTCCATAGTTTTTTTATTTGAAATTAAAAAACGTTCTTTTAATTTTTAGATGTATTTACTTACTTAAAAGTTTGTTGTTAGAAGTTTCTGTTTTAAGTAAAATTGAATTCCTTTCTAGTTGTAGTAACTATAGTAGAAATATTTAATATATTTTATTTCCATTTGTTTAAAGTTGATGTAGCCTATATAGTCACCGTTAGAAATTTTTCAGTGTAAAATTTTTCCCAACCATTGTCTTTTTTCTTCAAGTTTTACATATGTATATTTTAGAACACTTTGTTTCTCTTTCCTTTTTTATTGATAAACATTTAAAATCAAATGGTGGTTTTATAATGAAATTGTTATACTCATTACTGTTGAAAACATCCGCTACTTCTTTTTGTAATGAAAATCATTCGAATTAGTTTTGAAACCTTACACGTCTATTAAAACTATTTTTTTCATTAATATTATTTAATTTATAAGATTTTCCGGACTTTCTATTATTCGATCATCAGTAAAAATGCAGTAGCTGAGGTCCTTGCTTGCTGTTTCAAATTAAATTTCTATATCAATTGAACCGCTTTTGAATAAATGGAGCTTTTATCTTAAACTCTGATGCAGTTAGAAGCGCTTGAAATTCATTCATATACGAGTAGTAGATACATATCATATAGATACATATCATATAGAACTGCATAACTTTCATGTTTTAATTTTATATTAAGATCATCATATGGATATGAGACTAAATTTAAATGTACTTTTAAATTAGTCAAATCACAATGAACAAACTTATTTTCTTCTTAAAAAGCGATCAAAAGAAGACGAAGTCATTTTCTGTGAATTTTGGTCTATCCTCTCGACGGTTCCTCTAGTATACAAGATGACTTTGCATGTCGGAATTTCTGACTGTCCTTTGTCGGAGTTATGGGTAATTAAATGTTAAAATTTTAATTGCCCAAATTGTACTACTTGATAATGTTACTATCTTTACATTAATAGGCTATAGGTTTATTTTATGAAGGGTGATCGTCTATGCCTTTTATGGTTTTTTGTAATTGTTTTATTTTTAAGTTTTTTTTTTTTGTCTCTCATTGTATTAAAGTTTAGCGTATTGTATACATATTTCTGCTATGTTTAAGTATGCTTTGTTTTCATGTGAGACAGGCTTTATATATCAAGTTTTCAGTCAGTCTCTTGTTTTATTTATTTTTTTCTTCTGATGTATAACTACTTTTTTTGATTTTACTACTTGAAATAGAGAACATTAATATAATTTTTAAATCCATTATTTTTAATGAAAATATATACATATGTGAGTGTGTTTATATGCAAATGTATTCATATCTACATACATATATGCAAGTATATGTATGTATGTAGAAATTAGTTTACATATAAAGAAATACATGTTTAATAAACAAGTATTGCACCAAATCGATCTTCAACAACTCAGTCACCTCTACCATGAATTCAGCCTACGTGTTTTGATATAGTGTCAGAAACATTGGAATATCTACATTTGAAGGAATTTTTGCTTAAAATATTTCCTCATGCAGATTTTTATTTGGACAGTTTCGGAGAAGAAACAATTTGACGCAAGCGTCCGAGATGAAGTGGTGTTTCAGTTAAAAATCTATACTATTAGAATTTACGATTTCGCTCTTTTTATTCTTTTACAAAGTAGATACATATTTATGTATTTCATTTAGCATAGAATCATAATATTTTTTACTTACAAAATTATGTGACGTGAAGAATTCTTTTAAATTTGCATGCTTCGGCATGCTTTCAATATTTTTTCTGTAAATTTATTTAATACTCATACAGATACAGATATAAAGTAAGACCTGCTAATATTGCATTTTACAATTTATGTATGCTTCAGCATGATCCCAGTTGAAGTCCATATTTATTCAGTATGTTTGTTTGATACTAATTCATACACATATACATTCTTAAAGATTGGAAATCTAAGCCCAATTTATGTAGTTTATCTATATTTTCTAAAGATTTGATAGCTATAGAAATGAATAGAGTGAAGATTTATTATAATAGCCCATGGCCATATTTTAAAATTTCGCTTGCTAGAGCTTTCGAAATGGAAAATGTACAATTTCAAATATAAAAATGATAATATTATGTGTTACTGAATATTACACTGTGTTGTAATTTATTTTGAACGCTTAAATTTTCACAATATTTCATACAGACCAACAAGTTTAGAGAATTTCCAGTATATTACGTTAATTATCTTTCTTAAGACCTATCATTCCTAATCATTCCTTCAAAAATACACAACCAAACTAGATTTTTCCTGTTTAATTTTATTTTTTACTTTCATTAAATTTCAACATTTTGTTCATTTTCAAATTATTATATTTAGTAGCTTTTTCTCATTTGTTGAGTTAATTTTAATCGGAAACATATAAATAGTGAGATGAACTTTTATATTGTATACGAGTACATTAAGTAATTCTTTGTATATTTCAATACACTTATATGAACCATCGTCACATAATTCCTTTGGATGATCTATTAAATCATTCTACTATTGATGCTTTCATATTAAGTAATGTTTAATATTCTACTTATGCATGAATTTTCCAGTGTCTATTAAAAAATTCTTTACAATCATCCATTTTTTGGTACTCATAACATTTCAAAAATATTTTCCACAGCCTAGGTTTTTTCGAGTGCAACTTTTATTTTCAACGGTATTGACCATAGAAACTTTGAGAATGAGTCATTTACAGTCTACAATAATCAATAATTTCTATTTTCTGTTGAATAGTTTCCCATTTCACCTAAACCAGCTCCGTTAAAGATCAACTATTCCTTTCATTACATATCTACAATGCACAAACAATTTTCGAGATTTATTATAGAGTTCGTTTACTAAATTTCTTTTTAAAGACATTGAGTTGTTTTACAGTTTTTTTGTGATCTACTTGATGCACTTTCAGCTATTTATACTATCATGTATATATTTAATTTTCCAATCTATAAATTTTATCGTTTAGCTGTTCAATTTTTTTTTAAAAAGATGATTTAATTTTTAGTATGATACATGTGAGCTATAAAAGATACATTTAAACCTATAACAGAACCTCTCAAAGAATTCATAAATAGTTCTATAAATATTGAAAGAATTCACAAGAAAGAAGAAATTAAAATCAAGATAGAAGCTGAAAATAATATAAGTTTAAAGCCATCAGTCAATATAGAGACAAGTACACCAAAGAAACTTTCAGAAGGAATAATATTTGATGATATCATCTTATTTAATGATGCTAATACTGAGAATGATGATGAAGATGATTTTTAGTCATAGACTTCCAATTCTGAAAACACTTATACTCATTTATCAGTCTTGGAAGGAAGAATTGAATTAGATACAAGTAGTAGGGAACTGCCGGTTCCGCCCCAATTAAAATTGTTAAATTGTGGCTGAAATTGTTAAATTGTGGGCTGAAATTGTTAAATTGTGGCTGAAATTTAAAAATTCTTGGAAATTTGATACGTGTGTGTATGTGTGTGTGTGTGTGTGTGTTTTCGGTGGCGCTTTGATGTTTTTGTTTACATAAGGAGTTTTTTGTTTACATTAACCCTTGTGTGAACGGGTGATTTTTTTTGTGGTGGCATTAATTGTGTGAACGGGTGATTTTTTTGTGGGGGTGGATTAAGGGGTTTCATAAGATTAATATTTCATAAGTACATGTATGCCGACTGGAAAATCATGAAAATGATTTTTCCTAATACCAACGGGAAAATCATGAGATGATTTTTCCTAATTAATTAATTTTTCCTAATGCCTACGGCAATGCATGATAATTTTTCCTAATGCCTACGGCAATGCATCATTATTTTTCCTAATGCCTACGGCAATGCATGATAATTTTTCCTAATGCCTACGGCAATGCATCATTAATTTTCCTAATGCCTACGGCAATGCCGTCGGCATTGCCGTAGGCATTAGGTGATGTACGGGTGATGTACGGGTGCTGCCGATTTACCGAATTTAGTTTCTCTACCCCCTCGTCCCTTAAGGCTTAAGTTGCGTGAACTACAAAAAATAATTGCTGAACTCGACCCGAAGAAAGCTCCATGTATTCATGACATTAGTAACAAGATGCTGATGAACTTTCCTCATATTGCAATAAGAATCTTGCTATTTATTTTTAATGCTATTTTACGAATGCAGTATTTTCCAAATAACTGAAAACTTGCCAAAATAAAAATGATTCCAAAGCCGGGCAAAGATCTTACCAAGGCTGAGTCATATAGGCCTATAAGCTTACTATCAACAATCTCAAAGCTTTTCGAAAAGCTGCTCATGACTAAATTGTCCAAAATTTTAGCTGATAATGGGTGCATACCGGACCATCAATTTGGTTTTAGAAGTCAGCATAGCACCATTGAACAAACGCATAGATTAGCCCAAGTTGTAAGAAGAACATTCGAAGAAAAGAAGTATTGTTCTGCTCTCTTTATTGATGTTTCTCAGGCGTTTGATAAAGTATGGCACGAAGGCCTAGTTTTAAAATTGAAGACATACCTACCAATAAATATACAAAAGCTTTTGGAGATTCACTGTTGTGGAAGGAGAGTTCACGAGTGTGCCCGAATCTATATCTTCCGGTGTGCCACAGGGCAGTATTCTGTGGCCAGTCTTGTATCTAATATATACTTGTGATATGCCTGTGAGCAATAACATCCTAACTTCTACATTTGCCGATGATACAGCCTGTATGAGTATACACAAAAACCCTGATGAGGCATCCCGGAATCTCCAAGAACACATCACCCAGCTTGACATATGGTTGAACTTACGGAGAATTAAAGTAAATGAACAAAAGTGTGTCCACATAACGTTTACCCTAAGAAGAGATACTTGCTCTCCCATTCGAATCAACAATCAAAGTATTCCTCAACATTCTCAAGTGAAATACCTTGGCATACACCTTGATCGAAGGCTTACATGGAAATATCACATTGACTCTAAGTTAACTCAAATGAAACTTAAATTAACTCAAATATATTGGTTAATTGGCAGAAATTCAACACTCAGCCTAGACTGCAAACTTTTGATATACAAGTCGCTTTTGAAGCCAATATGGTGCTATAGAATTCAGCTATGGGGCACTGCTTCAGCTTCAAGTGTTGAGAAAATCCAACGAAGGCAAAACAAAATTTTACGTTTGATAACATCGGCTCCATGGTACATCAAAAATTCAAATATACATCGCGATTTAAATATGCCACTAGTGACTGAAGAAATTGCAAAATACGTAGGCAAATATTTAACAAAACTCGAGACACATCCTAATCCGCTCGCTCGTAATATCTTGAACTTTACTGTACATATCCGCTTAAAAAAGAGGGACACAAGGGCTCTTATTCTCAACACTCCAGATGGGACTTCTTGAAAATACGTTTATTTATTTTTTTTTCCTTTTTGGTTATCACTATTTATGTATTATTTATAACTATCATTAAGTTTATGTCCGACACTGGTCGGGCCTAATAATTAAATTTAGATTTAATATTTGATTACTTATTGTTAGTTCATTTTTGAAGATACAATAAATAAATATATGAAAAAAACTGCTTCTCTTTGCTTTTTTATTGATAAGCAATTAAAATCAAATGGTGGTTTTATAATGAAATTATTATATTCATAATTGTTGAAACAATCGCTACTTCTTTTGCGATGAAATCATTTGAATTAGTATTGAAACCTTGTACGTCTATAAAAATGATCTTATTTTCCATATTACTTAATTTACAAGACTTTTTTTTTTGGGTATATATTCTCATATACGATCATGAATAAGAATGCAGTAAGCTGATCTCTTTGCTGCACTATTAGTTGCTGTTTCAAATTCTATTTTTATATCAATCGGTCCATTATTGAGTGATTCATTCTGATGACTAACATCTGCTACAATAATAGGAGCTTTTGTCTTATACTCTGATGCAGTTAGAAGCGGTTGAGGTTCTTTCATATAGTAGCTTTGTTGGAATCTTAGATACATATTATAGAGAATTGCATAACGTTCATTTTTGAACTTTATGTATGTATATGAGACTGAATTTAAATGTACTTTTAAATTAGTCAAATCACAATGAACAAACTTATTTTCTTGTTGAAAAGCAATCAACACAAAACGGGGGCGTTCTCTATTTGCAGCCAATTTAATATTCCAAATATGGCTAGTTCCTGTGTTTAATTGTGGATTAATATGACAATCCCAACTGCGAAATGCCATGGGTATAGAAGCACCATTATTAATAATTTTAATCATATTCCATTTGGTGAGGTCAGATAATTGAACATGAGGTATTCTCCATGAGATGAGTGAAATTCTAACTTTAGCTTTTTCAGTAGAAACACTCGAGCGGACAAGATCTTCATCGTTTTTTATTGCGCCAGAGTATCAGTTCATGTTTTCCATTTAATATAACTTTGTTGTAGTCTTCAGCGAATCCTAGAAGAATTTTTAGGGGTACATAGAAATTGAAAAATCCATTTTCAAGAGTCAATTTTCTTCCATCCAGCATTTTTCATCACATTGCTTTCGTTTGGTGATAGAGAAACCAAGTTTTTTATGGTGATCGTGGCTCCTAAATATCTTGTATGATCAATTTCAATTCCATTGCGGTCATAGCGAATTTCATCAAATAGATATGCCACAAAATTGTTTTTTAATAAAAAATTCTCCGAAGATGAAGAAGATTTGGAGTTATTATCATCAGCAACAAATCCTTCAACATAAATGTAGCTCTCACTGGGTAGCACGTACAAATCTTGATTTTGTATTGAAATTCTGATTTCATCATTATTGTTGTAAGATTGTAAGTATGGTACATATGTATGATAGTCCTTTTTGATTATATTCTCATCCGACAAGGGTTTATCTAAGACATCTATTATTGAACTCATTTTGTCTTCAATTTAAAATTCAAGGACTTTAGAAAATTTTTATTTGATGTTGTTAGTGCTTTCTGTTGAAGTGGTCGCTTTAATGTTCTTGTTGTTGTTGTTACTGCTTTATTTTTCAATGTATTTGTGTTGTATATTAGCATTATTTAGTTGACCTCAAATGTATTCGTATTGTAATTTACTCTCCTCGAAAATTAATTAAATCACCGTGTTGATCAACTATAGCCTGGAGGCACATTAATCGGAAATTCATGAAGTGTATGCGATTTTAAGTTATTCATATATGTGTTAATAGCGATACTACTTTCAATTCGCAAGAGATTCACGTTAAAAATATTAACTGGAAGATCTGAGTAATAATATTTTTTTGGTGTTAGGATTTTGGTATTGAATCCTAAAAGTTTTCCAATTGTATTGTTTTTATTAAAATATACAGGATCTTTGGAACTATTAACTTTAACTTGCATTGTATTGTTATTGGCTTCAATAAAAATCTTATTTTCTGGACAGAGTCTTCTGTATTGCTCTTGTATAAAATCTACAATATCATTCAATTCGTAAGATCCAATTGGTATTTCAATTGTATGTTCCCCTATATGAAACATATTGTTGTAGGTGTCTACATTTCTTAATCTTCTAATATGAATGCTGTAGGATTTGTATTTTGAACTCTTGTAATTGTGAAAATTTCTGTGGTCCAATTTGGAGTATAACCTTTTTCAAATGTATGCTTATATTTGCTTATGCGTACATGATCTCCTACATTAAATTTCGAAATTTTATACATTTTCAAATGACTGTATTTACTGTATTTAGTAGGTTTTGCTCATTTGTTGAGTTGACTTTAATCGGAGACATTTTAATGGTGCGAAGAACTTTTCTATTGTATGCATTAATTAAATCTTTGTATATATCAATCCACTTATATGAACCATTAAAGCTAAATTCTTTCCACATCATTCCTTTCAATGTTCTATTAAATCATTCTACTATTGATGCTTTTATACTGCTATATGTTGAGTAGTGATTAATGTTGTATTTATCCATTAATTTACAAAGTGTTTGTTGAAAAATTCTTTACCATCATCTGTTTGTAAGTTTTTTGGTACTCGTCCTAATTCAAAAGTATTTTCCATCGCCTTACTTGATTCGAGTGCAGTTTTAGTTTTTAGTGGTACTGCCCATGCAAATTTTGAAAATGTGTCAAGTACAGTTAACAAAAATCGATAATTTCTGTTTTCTCTAGAATAGTTCCCCATTGCAACTAAATCACCTTGCCAAAGATCATCTATTCCTTTCATTACAACTCTACGACGCATAAAAACTTTTCGAGCTTGCTTATGCAGTTTGTTTACTAAATTTCTTTTTGAAGACATTAAGTTGTTTTACAAATTTTTTGGAGAGTGTTGTGATCTACTTGACGCATGTAGCTTTTCAATCTATAAATTTTCTCATTAATCTGTTCAATTTGTTCTTCAAAAGGAGATTTAATTTTTAGAATGTGTTTTTCAATTTTATAATTCTATATCTAATTTTATTTCGCGTTATAGCTCCTCGATTTGCATTTGAATATCTTCTCGAATTATATTATTGTCTTCCTTAAAGTATGTTAATAATTTTTCTTCTAGTTTTTCGATTTGAGTTTGCAGAAACAATTTATTGATAACATCGTGTTCCTCCAGAGCTTTTGCAACATTTTTAATTCTTTTGTTTTGGACATCAATGTTGTTGTTCGTATCCACAAAGAACCCCAACAGTTTAGGTGAATTTTTAAAACAAATTATGCTGCTAGAATCGTTTAAATAATGTCCAAATTTATCAACAGACATACTTTATATACATACATATGTATATATTTTTTAAAGTTAATGTATTATATTTGCTTCACGTAGTTCTTCAATAATTGATACAATCTCGTTATTGTGATTAGTATGACCTGCAGATTGTGACGCAAGCAGTAGTTGAGACGATCTACTAACTCATTTGGATCGTCCCAGTATATATAGTTTGGCTTATGAGTAGTAGGGAACTGGGCGTCCTGCCCCAATTAAAATTGTAAAATTTGTGTGAAATTTCTAAAAATTCTGGGCTGAAATTTTTGAAATTTTAAAATTTTGCTGAAATTTGTGAAATTTGTCTGAAATTTGAGAAATTGTGTTTTCGGTGCGCTTTGATGTTTTTTTTTTGTTTACATTAAATGTTTTTTTGTTTACATTAACTGTTTTTGTTTATATTAAGTGTATGTATGTTTGTATGTATGTATGTATGACCATGGGAACTTGTGCGCAGAATATTTTGTGGGAATACATTAAGGAGGTTTATAGGTTTGAAGCTTTTATATTTATATGATTTTCTAATGCCGACGGCAAAATATGATTATTTTTTCTAATGCCGATGGGATAACATCTTTATTTTTTTTAAATGCCGACGGGAAAACATGTTTTATTTTTTTCGAATGCCGACGGGAAAACATGTTTATTTTTTTCAAATGCCGATGGGAAAACATATTTATTTTTTTCAAATGCCGACGGGAAAATCATGGAAATGATTTTTCCTAATGCCGACGGAAAATTTGTTTGTGTGTCTAGCTGTAGGAATTGAAGTCTGGCTGTAATTGGTGGAGCGCCGGGTGTGTCTAGATTGTGAGACCTTAAGGCTGACCGTGATTTGGGTAGGTGAGGGTGTTTTGTAATATGTAACCGTGGGAATTCGGTGGCGTTTATGCTTGTTGGAATTTAAGCCAAGATGTGCTTGGTGGGGGCGGGATGTATTTGAGGTAGATCGGTTGGTGGAGGGCGGGGAGTTGTTGTAATGTGTATCCGTGGGAATCTGTGTACATGTATGTATGTATGACTGTAAGAGTTTAAGGCTGTCTGTTATTTATGAAAGGTGAGGTGAGTGTTCATGTAATACGTATCCGTGGGAATCTGTGTATATGTATGTTCGTAAGAGTTTAAGGCTGATTGTGATTTGAGGTCGGGGAGGGTGTTTTTGTGATAGATAGATAGAATGTGCCTATGTGTGTGTGTGTATGTATGTATGTATATGTAGCAGTTTAAGTCTGTCCTTGATTTGAGGTAGGCGGAGGGTGTTCTTGTAATATGTATCTATAGGAATTTGGGAGTTTATATGTTTGTAGGAATTTTTGTGCATGTATGTCTATAGAAGTTTAAGGCTGATCGTGATTTGGATTGTTGAGATTGATCGATTGTATGTGACCTTGAGAATTTGTGTATGTATATCTGTAGGAAATTTAAGGCTTATCGTGATTTATGATGGGCGAAGTGTTCATGAAATATATAACCGCGCAATTTGTGTGTATATCTGTAGGAGTTTAAGGCTGATCATGATTAATGAGAGGTGAGGTGAAGGTGTTCATGTATATCTATCCGTATTTGTGTGTATGTATGTCTATATGAGTTTAAGGCTGATCGTGATTTAGGTTGTTAGATTGATAGATTGTATGTTACCTTGAGATTTTGTGTATGTATATCTGTAAGAACTTTAGGCTGACTGTGATTTGTGAGGGCAGGCGCGTTGTTTAATTTTTCGTAGATGAGTTTTAGAATATGTTTGTGTATGTGATTTTCTCACCATAGTATTTATATGTACGTAGAAATAAATTATTTCTCATATGAACATTTTTTGCCAGAAAATATTAGCATATATCTGAACTTCCCTAATCCTAGTATGTTTTTCATATTGGAAGGTGAGATTGCTTTATATTTTATCAAGCTTAAATTTGTCCAGTGTTAAAGTCTGTCGGTCAGAAATTTGTTTATATTTGTATAAATATTAATTTCAGATTTTGCAAAATTCTTGTGTACGATCGTGGCGATTTTGTGTGTGTGTATGTGTATATGCGCGATAGAGTTTGACTGGTCTGTCATAAGTTTGTTTATTTAAGTACATTTGTCTTCTTCGACTTTCGTCTTCAAGCGTCAATACCTAGGAGATCGGTTTGTATGTTTTCATGATGTAGATATATAAGTGTGATTGTTAAAATCCAATAAATACTTGTGCATGGGCAAGAAATTTGATAATATGTGTACATATATACATATGGATCTACAAATTGATTTTATGTATGTATGTATGTACATACAAATAAGTCTGTGGCTTCCTGTTTAAATACATTTTTTTTTGTCATGTGCGGTCTTTTATTGCTGTTGTAAATATTCGCTTGGTCTTTTGTGTATAGATGTGAAATATCTCCATAGTTTTTTTATTTGAAATTAAAAAACGTTCTTTTAATTTTTAGATGTATTTACTTACTTAAAAGTTTGTTGTTAGAAGTTTCTGTTTTAAGTAAAATTGAATTCCTTTCTAGTTGTAGTAACTATAGTAGAAATATTTAATATATTTTATTTCCATTTGTTTAAAGTTGATGTAGCCTATATAGTCACCGTTAGAAATTTTTCAGTGTAAAATTTTTCCCAACCATTGTCTTTTTTCTTCAAGTTTTACATATGTATATTTTAGAACACTTTGTTTCTCTTTCCTTTTTTATTGATAAACATTTAAAATCAAATGGTGGTTTTATAATGAAATTGTTATACTCATTACTGTTGAAAACATCCGCTACTTCTTTTTGTAATGAAAATCATTCGAATTAGTTTTGAAACCTTACACGTCTATTAAAACTATTTTTTTCATTAATATTATTTAATTTATAAGATTTTCCGGACTTTCTATTATTCGATCATCAGTAAAAATGCAGTAGCTGAGGTCCTTGCTTGCTGTTTCAAATTAAATTTCTATATCAATTGAACCGCTTTTGAATAAATGGAGCTTTTATCTTAAACTCTGATGCAGTTAGAAGCGCTTGAAATTCATTCATATACGAGTAGTAGATACATATCATATAGATACATATCATATAGAACTGCATAACTTTCATGTTTTAATTTTATATTAAGATCATCATATGGATATGAGACTAAATTTAAATGTACTTTTAAATTAGTCAAATCACAATGAACAAACTTATTTTCTTCTTAAAAAGCGATCAAAAGAAGACGAAGTCATTTTCTGTGAATTTTGGTCTATCCTCTCGACGGTTCCTCTAGTATACAAGATGACTTTGCATGTCGGAATTTCTGACTGTCCTTTGTCGGAGTTATGGGTAATTAAATGTTAAAATTTTAATTGCCCAAATTGTACTACTTGATAATGTTACTATCTTTACATTAATAGGCTATAGGTTTATTTTATGAAGGGTGATCGTCTATGCCTTTTATGGTTTTTTGTAATTGTTTTATTTTTAAGTTTTTTTTTTTTGTCTCTCATTGTATTAAAGTTTAGCGTATTGTATACATATTTCTGCTATGTTTAAGTATGCTTTGTTTTCATGTGAGACAGGCTTTATATATCAAGTTTTCAGTCAGTCTCTTGTTTTATTTATTTTTTTCTTCTGATGTATAACTACTTTTTTTGATTTTACTACTTGAAATAGAGAACATTAATATAATTTTTAAATCCATTATTTTTAATGAAAATATATACATATGTGAGTGTGTTTATATGCAAATGTATTCATATCTACATACATATATGCAAGTATATGTATGTATGTAGAAATTAGTTTACATATAAAGAAATACATGTTTAATAAACAAGTATTGCACCAAATCGATCTTCAACAACTCAGTCACCTCTACCATGAATTCAGCCTACGTGTTTTGATATAGTGTCAGAAACATTGGAATATCTACATTTGAAGGAATTTTTGCTTAAAATATTTCCTCATGCAGATTTTTATTTGGACAGTTTCGGAGAAGAAACAATTTGACGCAAGCGTCCGAGATGAAGTGGTGTTTCAGTTAAAAATCTATACTATTAGAATTTACGATTTCGCTCTTTTTATTCTTTTACAAAGTAGATACATATTTATGTATTTCATTTAGCATAGAATCATAATATTTTTTACTTACAAAATTATGTGACGTGAAGAATTCTTTTAAATTTGCATGCTTCGGCATGCTTTCAATATTTTTTCTGTAAATTTATTTAATACTCATACAGATACAGATATAAAGTAAGACCTGCTAATATTGCATTTTACAATTTATGTATGCTTCAGCATGATCCCAGTTGAAGTCCATATTTATTCAGTATGTTTGTTTGATACTAATTCATACACATATACATTCTTAAAGATTGGAAATCTAAGCCCAATTTATGTAGTTTATCTATATTTTCTAAAGATTTGATAGCTATAGAAATGAATAGAGTGAAGATTTATTATAATAGCCCATGGCCATATTTTAAAATTTCGCTTGCTAGAGCTTTCGAAATGGAAAATGTACAATTTCAAATATAAAAATGATAATATTATGTGTTACTGAATATTACACTGTGTTGTAATTTATTTTGAACGCTTAAATTTTCACAATATTTCATACAGACCAACAAGTTTAGAGAATTTCCAGTATATTACGTTAATTATCTTTCTTAAGACCTATCATTCCTAATCATTCCTTCAAAAATACACAACCAAACTAGATTTTTCCTGTTTAATTTTATTTTTTACTTTCATTAAATTTCAACATTTTGTTCATTTTCAAATTATTATATTTAGTAGCTTTTTCTCATTTGTTGAGTTAATTTTAATCGGAAACATATAAATAGTGAGATGAACTTTTATATTGTATACGAGTACATTAAGTAATTCTTTGTATATTTCAATACACTTATATGAACCATCGTCACATAATTCCTTTGGATGATCTATTAAATCATTCTACTATTGATGCTTTCATATTAAGTAATGTTTAATATTCTACTTATGCATGAATTTTCCAGTGTCTATTAAAAAATTCTTTACAATCATCCATTTTTTGGTACTCATAACATTTCAAAAATATTTTCCACAGCCTAGGTTTTTTCGAGTGCAACTTTTATTTTCAACGGTATTGACCATAGAAACTTTGAGAATGAGTCATTTACAGTCTACAATAATCAATAATTTCTATTTTCTGTTGAATAGTTTCCCATTTCACCTAAACCAGCTCCGTTAAAGATCAACTATTCCTTTCATTACATATCTACAATGCACAAACAATTTTCGAGATTTATTATAGAGTTCGTTTACTAAATTTCTTTTTAAAGACATTGAGTTGTTTTACAGTTTTTTTGTGATCTACTTGATGCACTTTCAGCTATTTATACTATCATGTATATATTTAATTTTCCAATCTATAAATTTTATCGTTTAGCTGTTCAATTTTTTTTTTAAAAAGATGATTTAATTTTTAGTATGATACATGTGAGCTATAAAAGATACATTTAAACCTATAACAGAACCTCTCAAAGAATTCATAAATAGTTCTATAAATATTGAAAGAATTCACAAGAAAGAAGAAATTAAAATCAAGATAGAAGCTGAAAATAATATAAGTTTAAAGCCATCAGTCAATATAGAGACAAGTACACCAAAGAAACTTTCAGAAGGAATAATATTTGATGATATCATCTTATTTAATGATGCTAATACTGAGAATGATGATGAAGATGATTTTTAGTCATAGACTTCCAATTCTGAAAACACTTATACTCATTTATCAGTCTTGGAAGGAAGAATTGAATTAGATACAAGTAGTAGGGAACTGCCGGTTCCGCCCCAATTAAAATTGTTAAATTGTGGCTGAAATTGTTAAATTGTGGGCTGAAATTGTTAAATTGTGGCTGAAATTTAAAAATTCTTGGAAATTTGATACGTGTGTGTATGTGTGTGTGTGTGTGTGTGTTTTCGGTGGCGCTTTGATGTTTTTGTTTACATAAGGAGTTTTTTGTTTACATTAACCCTTGTGTGAACGGGTGATTTTTTTTGTGGTGGCATTAATTGTGTGAACGGGTGATTTTTTTGTGGGGGTGGATTAAGGGGTTTCATAAGATTAATATTTCATAAGTACATGTATGCCGACTGGAAAATCATGAAAATGATTTTTCCTAATACCAACGGGAAAATCATGAGATGATTTTTCCTAATTAATTAATTTTTCCTAATGCCTACGGCAATGCATGATAATTTTTCCTAATGCCTACGGCAATGCATCATTATTTTTCCTAATGCCTACGGCAATGCATGATAATTTTTCCTAATGCCTACGGCAATGCATCATTAATTTTCCTAATGCCTACGGCAATGCATGATTATTTTTCCTAATGCCTACGGCAATGCATGATTATTTTTCCTAATGCCTACGGCAATGCATAATAATTTTTCCTAATGCCGAAGGCGATACATGATTAATTTTTCCTAATGCCGACGGCAATGCATGATTATTTTTTTTTTTTTTCAAATGCCGACGGCAAAACATGATTATTTTTTTCAAATGCCGACGGCAATGCATGATTACTATATTTCTTAATGCCGACGGGAGAATGATTTTTCCAAAGGGAAAATTGCCAGTGTTGCCAGACTGTATAAATTTGTTATCGTAATACTATATCAGTAATATCAGAGAAAATAGATTTGATGAATACTAGGCGATTCTCATATGAATCGTGGGAACGTGTATGTGTGATTTCCTCACGCTAATAAATTATTTATCATACCGACATTTTATGATGTAAAATGTTCTCATGTATGTGAACACCCTAAAATGTTCTCATGTATGTGAACACCCCTAATGCTTGTGTGTGGGTGGTCCAGCTTGATTGTCGATGGTAATTGTATATTGTGTTTATTTGTTTAAGAAATATATTTGTATGTATGTATGTATGTATGAATGTATAAATGTATAAATGAATGTATGAATGTATAAATGAATGTATGAATGTATAAATGTGCGATCGTGGGAACTCTCTCTTAATGTAGTTTGTATTTGAAATAAGAAAACACTTTTACATTTTTTTATTTTGTAAACATTTATTGTTTAAAATTTTATAAAATTTTATAATAATACATACAGTAATATATTCTTAAGTATAAATATTTTAAAAAGTGAAAAAGTTCATTTAAAACAAGATATTTCTTTGGAGAGTAAAATAGCATTTCTTAATGCGCAAACACCAAAATTATGATAATTACAATAAAAATATTCTGGATACTTGATTTCCATTTGTTTAAAGTTGATGCAACCTATATCCTCAACGTTAGAAATTTTTCGGTGTAACATTTTTTCCAACCATAGTCGTTTTTCTTCACCTTTTACGTAAATTTTAGAACATCTTACGTTGGCTTTTAAAAAATTGCAAACGCTATGAAATGAAACTGATCCAGCAGTCCAGCTTAGGTGATGATAGTTTTTTGTTAGCCACTTTGCTTCTCTTTGCTTTTTTATTGATAAGCATTTAAAATCAAATGGTGGTTTTATAATGAAGTTGTTATATTCATAATTGTTGAAAACAATCGCTACTTCTTTTGCGATGAAATCGTTTGAATTAGTTTTGAAACCTTGTACGTCTATAAAAATTATGTTATTTTCCATGTTATTCAATTTATAACACTTTTCGAACTTGTCCTTTGATGGGTATATATTCTATTATACGATCATGAATAAGAATGCAGTAAGCTGATGTCTTTGGTGCAATATTAGTTGCTGTTTCAAATTCTATTTTTATATCAATCGGTCCATTATTGAGTGATTCATTCTGATGACTGACATCTACTACAATAATAGGAGCTTTTGTCTTAAACTCTGATGCAGTTAGAAGCGGTTGAGATTCTTTCATATAGTAGCTTTGTTGGAATCTTAGATACATATCATATAGAATTGCATAACGTTCATTTTTGAACTTTATGTTAAGATCATCATACGGGTATGAGACTGAATTTAAATGTACTTTTAAATTAGTCAAATCACAATGAACACACTTATTTTCTTGTTGAAAAGCGATCACCACAAAACGGGGGCGTTCTCTGTTTGCAGCCAGTTTAACATTCCAAATATGGCTAGATCCTGTGTTTAATTGTGGATTAATATGACAATCCCAACTGGGAAATGCCATGGGTATAGAAGCACCATTGTTAATAATTTTAATCATATTCAATTTGCTAAGGTCAGATAATTGAACATGAGGTATTTATTCTCCATGAGATGAGTGAAATTGTAAGTTTAGCTTTTTCAGTAGAAACACTCGAGCGTACAAGATCTTCGTCGTTCTTATTGCGCAAGAGTATCAGTTCATGTTTTCCATTTAATATAACTTTGTTGTAGTCTTCAGCGAATCCTAGAAACATTTTTAGAGGTACATAGAAGTTGAAAAATCCATTTGCAAGAGTGACATCGTCAATTTTGTTCCATCCAGCATTTTGCATCACATTGCTTTCGTTTGGTGATAGAGAAACCAAGTTCTTTATGGTGCTCGTGGCTCCTAAATATCTTGTATGATCAATTTCAATTCCATTGAGCTCATAGCGAATTTCATCAAATAGATATGCTACAAAGTTGTTTTTTAATTTAAAGTTCTCTGAAGAAAAAGATTTAGGGGCATTATCATCGGCAACAAACCCCTCTACATAAATGTAGCTCTCACTGGGTAGCACGTACAAATCTTGATTTTGTATTGAAATTCTAATTTCATCATTATTGCTGTAAGATTGTAAGTATGGTACATATGTATGATAATCCTTTTTGATTATATTCTCATCAGAGAAAGGTTTATCTAAGACATCTATTATTGAACTCATTTTGTCTTCAATTTAAAATTCAAGGACTTTAGAAAATTTTTATTTGATGTTGTTAGTGCTTTCTGTTGAAGTGGTCGCTTTAATGTTCTTGTTGTTGTTGTTACTGCTTTATTTTTCAATGTATTTGTGTTGTATATTAGCATTATTTAGTTGACCTCAAATGTATTCGTATTGTAATTTCCTCTCCTCGAAAATTAATTAAATCACCGTGTTGATCAACTACTCGCAGCGTTAGTGAACTTATCTCTCTGGTGTTCACAGGTAAATAGATGAGATTTCTTGGAACCTCATCTATTTTATAGCCTGGAGGCACATTAATCGGAAATTCATGAAGAGTATACGATTTGGAGTTATTCATATATGTGTTAATAGCGACACTACTTTCAATTCGCAAGAGATTCACTTTAAAAATATTAACTGGAAGATCTGAGTAATAATATTTGTTTGGTGTTAGGATTTTGCTATTGAATCCTAAAAGTTTTCCAATTGTGTTGTCTTTATTAAAATATATAGGATCTTTGGAACTATTAACTTTAACTTGCATTGTATTGTTATTGGCTTCAATAAAAATCTTATTTTCTGGACAGAGTCTTCTGTATTGCTCTTGTATAAAATCTACAATATCATTCAATTCGTAAGATCCAATTGGTATTTCAATTGTATGTTCCCCTATATGAAACATATTGTTGTAGGTGTCTACATTTGGAATGCTGTTGTATGAATGAAAATCAGTTAGAGCACACTCATATGCACCATGTAATTCAATAGGAGGAAAGTAACTAGCAGATAATTCTGATGAGTTAGAGCTCAGAGTAAGTGTTATTGACATTATAACTGTTTGATTACAATTAAATAAAGTTTAGTACAACATATGGTTTATAAGCATGATTTACATATTTATTTCATTTTCTTATTTTAAAATTAACATTAGTTTCTTAATATTACTGCTATTGTTGTTGATGATGGTATTCAGCTATAATATTTCGTTCTTACTTATCCAAGAATTGTGTTGATTAGAAAATCCCAACCATTTAACGTATGCCTCCTTTCCTTTAGTTTTAAGAACCTTTTCAACTAGATATGTATTTGGATATCTAGTTTTCGAAAGTTCTTCAGTATAGAATCCACCTTTAATAGGATTACCAAGATAATCTTCTAATATGAATGTTGTAGGATTTGTATTTTGAACTCTTGTAATTGTGAAAATTTCTGTAGTCCAATTTGGAGTATAACCTTTTTCAAATGTATGCTTATATTTGCTTATGCGTACATGATCTCCTACATTAAATTTCGACATTTTGTACATCTTCAAATGACTGTATACTGTATTTAGTAGCTTTTCCTCATTTGTTGAGTTGACTTTAATCGGAGACATTTTAATGGTGCGATGAACTTTTCTATTGTATGCATTAATTAAATCTTTGTATATATCAATCCACTTATATGAACCATTAAAGCTAAATTCTTTCCACATCATTCCTTTCAATGTTCTGTTAAATCGTTCTACTATTGATGCTTTCATACTGCTATATGTTGAGTAGTGATTAATATTGTATTTATCCATTAATTTTCCAAAGTGTTTGTTGAAAAATTCTTTACCATCATCTGTTTGCAAGTACTCGTCCTAATTCGAAAATATTTTCCATCGCCTTGGTTGTTTCGAGTGCAGTTTTAGTTTTTAGTGGTACTGCCCATGCAAATTTTGAAAATGTGTCAATTACAGTTAACAAATATCGATAATTTCTGTTTTCTCTAGAATAGATCCCCATTTCAACTAAATCAGCTTGCCAAAGATCATCTATTCCTTTCATTACAACTCTACGACGCATAAAAACTTTTCGAGCTTGCTTATGCAGTTCGTTTACTAAATTTCTTTTTGAAGACATTAAGTTGTTTTACAGATTTTAGGAGAGTGTTGTGATCTACTTGACGCACTTTCAGCTATTGATACAAACATGTAATTTTCCAATCTATAAATTTTCTCATTAAGCTGTTCAATTTGTTCTTCAAAGAATGTTTTAATTTGTAGAATGTCTTTTTAAATTTTATAATTTTCTTCTATATCTAATTTTAGTTCGCGTTGTAGCTCCTCAATTTGCATTTGAATATCTTCTCGAATTATAGTATTATCTTCCTTAAAGTATGTTAATAATTTCTCTTCTAATTTTTCGATTTGAGTTTGCAGAAACAATTTATTGATAACATCGTGTTCCTCCAGAGCTTTTGCAACATTTTTGATTCTTTTGTTTTGGACATCAATGTTGTTGTTCGTATCCATAAAGAACCCCAGCAGTTTAGGTGCATTTTTCAAAGAAATTATACTGCTAGTATCGTTTAAATATTGTCCAAATTTATCAACAGACATGCTTTATATACTTTATTAAAGTTAATGTATTATATTTGCTTCACGTAGTTCTTCAATAATTGATACAATCTCGTTATTGTGATTAGTATGACCTGCACCTTGTGATGCAAGCAGTAGTCGAAGACGATCTACTAACTCATTTGGATCGTCCCAGTATATATAGTTTGGCTTATGGGCGTTAAATTCCATCATTCCATCACCTAAATAACTACCTTTTGACTTAGATCCTGTTGATTCGTTTAAATTCTTCTGGTTTTTCTCGTCAATAAATTTCTTAATAATATGTTTGTATTTATATCCTCTAGCACCCTTAATTTGACCATCAGGTTTATAGTCCCTTCTATATGCCTTAGTAGTAATTAAAATCTTTTTATAGATTTCGAGTTCAAATTTATCATATTTTTTTGGTATTTTATGAAACATTAGAGAAAATAGTCCTGGTGTTAGAGCCCATATTTGACCACCAACTTGTATTTTATCTTCATTAAGTTTGAGGTTACTATCACCAAATTTCCATTCATTATTGAAATCTTTATGTGGACCATAGTTTGTATCTAATTCATTTCTTCCTTCCAAGGCTGATAAGTCAGTATAAGTATCTTCTGTATTGGAAGTCTGTGAGTAAAAATCATCTTCATCATCGTCATCATTCACAGTATTAGCATCATTAAATAAGATGGTATTATCAAATATTGTTCCTTCTGCTAGTTTCTTTGGTGTACTTGTCTCTATCTTGACTGATGTTTTTTCAGGTTTAAAACTTGTATTATTTTCAACTTCTGTCTTCATTTTACTTTCTTCTTTTATGGGAATTCTTTTAATATTTTTAGAACTATTTATGAATTCTTTGAGTGGTTCTGTTATAGGTTTAAATGTATCTCTTAGTTGTTCACGCGTATCTATTTCACCAGTTTTTATACTACGAAGCTTTTTCTTCAAGACATTTCTTGTCAACACCAAATGTTTTAAAATTTTCTCATCCATGTTTAATAATAGTAAATAACAGGTATCAGCTATTAGATCAGGTATCAGCTATTAGATCAGGTATTAGCTTATCAGGACCTGGTCTGGTTTTCAGATCAGCTTATCAGGACTTGATCTGGTTTTCAGATCAGCTTATCAGGACCTGATCTGGTTTTCAGATCAGCTTATTAGGACCTGATCTGGTTTTCATATCAGCTTATTAGAACCTTACCTGGTTTTCAGATCAGCTTATCAGGACCTGGTCTGGTTTTTAGATCAGCTTATCAAGTATCAGATGAGGTTATAGCAAATAGATGTATCAAGTTTAAAGTTAGATTAATAACTAAAGGTAATTTTTTATGAGTAGTTGCTTATATAGTTATGAAATAGTCAAATTGCTTTCTGTAGCGACCATCGTTTAATTCGTTATCTTTGCTTATCATCAAAAATCCATATTTATCCTTCCAACATTCTCGACAAATTTCTTGAAACTTTTCATAGCTCATATCGCTGGCAACATGATCCTTATAAACATGCTTCATATTTGTCTCATCTTGCTTAAACATTATAATAACATTTGCATTGTCTCTTATTAAATGCTTGGGAATTCTGGTATATGTTTGACACAGGTAGAATGAATCAACATCCCTATGTCGCCCCATACAAAAATATGTACGTATATTATTCTGCTTTTCACATGCAACATCATCAAATATCATAATTGAATTAGTTTTAGCTTCGTCAGGTGGAATAACTGATTCATTATCGGTGAATGTAAAATACCCCATACCTTTAATTGGTGAAATTAGTTTCTTCAGGTATTCATATTTAGGTTGATAGAGAGATTTTGAGTATAAATAGATGTTTTCAAACTTGAGTCCTTTAGGACTTTCTAGCAAGCCAATCATAACATTAGTCTTTCCACAATTTGATGGTCCCACTATTAGAGCACGAATAGAATTTGGTAAGAGAGGACTATGCTTTATTTTTGAACTGATGTTCACTGAATCATCAATATTACGAACTAAAATATTTTTATGTTGTTTTACTAACTGCATTTTTGTAACTAAATGCATTTCATATATATTACCTCTTATATAGGAAAAATTAGATAATATGGTTATACGATATCAGAAAACTTTTAGTCATAAAAACACCGTCGTTGGAGGAGGTCTAGTAGACAAAATAATAAACTCTCTACCTGTTGAACTGCATCTACCTGGATATCAGTACTGTGGACCTGGAACAAAACTACAAAAACGTTTAAATCGAGGTGATAAAGGAATTAATTTATTGGACTCTGCGTGTAAAAATCACGATATTGCTTATTCCAAAAATAAGGATTTAAGTACCAGACATAAAGCTGATAAAATACTTGAAAACTCCGCTTGGGATCGAGTTTTATCAAAAGATAGTAGTCTTGCTGAAAAATCATTTGCATATATGGTTACTAACGCAATGAAAGCCAAAATAAAATTTGGTATGGGTGTGGAGAAAAAGAAAAATGTAAAAAAGAACAAACTAAATGTTAAAACACTATTTAGAACATCAGTTAAAGCTGCAACAAAAATACTAAAAAAAGAAAAACCATTAGATATTAACTCAGCTATTAAAATTGCACGAAAAACTATTAACAAGTCATTAAAAGGAAGAAAATCTCAAATTATAGTACCACGTGTGATACGTGTCCCAAAAATTGGTGGTTTTTTACCTCTGATACCGATTTTAACTGCTCTGGGTGCAATTGGTAGTCTAACAACTGGAGGTGCTGCCATAGCTAAAGCTGTAAATGCAACAAAGAATGCGATGGAATCTATAGCAGTTGGAAAAGGACTTTACTTAAAACCATATAAAAAGGGTTATGGTTTAGTTCATAAAGAGGAATCAAAAAACTCTTAGAGATGCTGCCCAACAGACCACTTTCTGATGTGGACCTAAACCGTTTCTCTATAAATTTTCCATATTTTAGAGGTGTTTTCATGTTGAATACTCTACCAAAACGAACAAAGAAAATTGAATGTGGAATAATCAATTTAGATGTATCAACAGGACCTGGTACACATTGGGTAGCATATTATAAAAACAGCAATGAAAAAGAATATTTCGACAGCTTTGGAAACTTACAACCTCCTTCAGAAGTAGTCAAATATCTTGGTACAAATATAAAATACAACTGTAATCAACATCAGAATTTTAATACATTTACCTGTGGACATTTATGTCTTAAATTTCTTTATGAAATAACTGAAAATATTAAATAAAAACACAAACATTTATATTTTTCAAAACTCTTTAATGTCTTTTTATTCATAATTTAAAAAACGTAATTAATATAATTTATTGCCAAACAGGATATTGGGAATTTTGAATTAGAAATTCACTCAGCTCATTCTCAACGATTAGGTTTTCTTCACCTTCTCTACTTAGGCAATATGATCCGCTCGAAAGATCCTTAATATCGTCATCTGTTAAAGTATTATATCGTTTAGGCAGGAACATTATATGTTTATCCATTTCAACTTTTAGTGTTGCTCCATATTTTGTTGTTACACGTTCCACATTTCGAATAGTATATTTCATGGACGTGTCAAGCTCCTTTACGTGGATTAAGGTTTTGTTGTTTAGAGAATTAAATTTTGAAATTAGATTTGTTGTGGAGTCCATTTTTTTATTTAGTTCTTCTCACTTTGAATGTTTAACTGGAAATGATCTTAAAAGTAGCGATGATGACTTCAAGAAGGCTAATCGAAAATAATTATGGTGAAATAGTGAATAAGTGGGGGATAGTGATAGAGAGAAAGATATAGTTATAGAGAGAAAAGGGTTAGAGAGAGAGATAGAGTGATAAAAAGAAATATGGAATAGCGATGATAGTATAGATATTTTAAAGATCAGGAGATGTTGCTTTAAAAATTTAGGGAGCAAATTAGTCTTAAAAAAACCTTCCAACAATCGTCATCATCATTCATTTATCAGCAAATAAAATGAGTCAAATTAGACGTACTCTAAACCAATTTCTAACAGATTTTGAAAGCTTCAGGCTTTTCGATCATTGGGAGATGATAAAATTTTTCCAAAATATGCTGGATAAGAACGAAGAATATGGCGTCATGGAAGATGAAGACAATACAGAAGGGCATTTTGCAAACTGTCCCTGGTATGATCCGAATTGCGAGGAAGGACCTGATACTTGTAGATGTACAATATATTTTTTACGGAAAAGTATATTAGAACATCTAATAATTGGATACTATGAAATGTTTCCATCATTATAAATAAAATATTTAAGAAATTAAATTAAATGGTATTATTAACAGAAATAAAATAAAATTGTATTATTAAAATATTCTTTGTTTTGTATTATTTTTTCTAAAGGAAAATTAGGAATCATCTGTTCGAATACAAAATAACAGAAACTTGTAAGTAGTGAAAAATATAAGGACTTATCCGATTATCTTAATTGTGTCTCTTTATAAAAATATCTAATGGAATTTCACAATATTGTGAAATTCAATTTCTCTTGTAGAGAACCTCTCAAAGAAAACAAGATTGTGCATGTTTAATTTATGTGAAGACAAGACTGTGCATGTTTAAGCAATATGAAAACAAGAATTTACAAATAAGCAAAAACAAAAACTGTTTGATCCAACGAAGTAAAGCCAATAAAGAAATAAACACCATTTCATTCTTTTTTCAATATTTTATTTAAAATTTTTTCTTAAAAATTCATATAGATATGTACAAAAATTTTTCTTAATGAATAGGATTTTATATACAACAATTTTTCTTAATGCATTCTAGCAATCTCATCTAGCAACATATCAAGTTCGTATTCAGGGTTAGTTTCCTTAATACGAAAATGATACCATGCATATGTATTAATATTATTTGATCTAATTTTTCTCTTATCGTCTCCATAACTTAAGACTACATTATTTAGTTGACTAGTATATATCTGATGTAGCTTAGATTTAAATGTTAACATATTATCATACACATTAGTCTTATTAAATAAACAATTTTTATAAGTAGCTAAACTATATTTATCTAATATGGCTCTCTTTACCCCCTTCGATTTTTTAACGTCATTTTGATTTTGTACACTGAATGAGTACATTTTTGATCGCAGCATAACAAATTCTGTCATTATTTTACCGCAATTTTCATCCTTCATCATACCAATGACTTTTTTATTTACTAGTGGAAAATTATAAATATTGTCTGTAGGATAGTCCGATGTATCAAAATGTTCTTGTATGTCATTTTTGATGTCAGCGTAAAAGTCGTCCGTTTTTATTGAATATATAAAAGAGTCCGTGTCCATATAGTTCAATGAGAGTTTTGTCTTAAACTTAGGTTGCATGTACCCGTAATGGAAATTATACATTTTCCATTTGGACAGCTCGAGTACACAAAATCCTAAGTAAATTGGTTTATTGTAGCAGGTTTTGACTCTAGTCATTTCGATTGCTACTAGATCTTCGGAAAATATAGATAAACTATGAAAATTTGGTTTTGATATCCAATCTTGGGCCCCCAAACGATTACAATTCGTTCTCTCCCAACTATTAACAATTTTAACATCTCTCCTCTTATCCACATTTTCCATGGTTTTACCATACACTGCATTATTAAGTAGTTTGAAAAAATTTTTTACAAAAGCATTTTTAGCAGTGGCCCTATGTCTGGTATTTAGGTCAATATAGCCTTTTAACCATGGAGATTGTTTAAATGCTAGAATACGATGAGTTTTCTTTAAAACTAAGCCATATTCTAAGCACTGTTTAAGAACTCTAAAGTGTATCACGTATGATTGCTTTGTAGAGAAATCGGTTATCAACTTGCTATACTTCGCTTGCATAACTTTTTTATTTTCAGCGCAAAAAGGAAAGTCATTATGCAAGTCGTGTAAATGAGAGGGATAATCCAACGTGACCTCATATACATAACCGTCTGTTCCATTGTCAGCTATGCTGTTTGGATCCACATTCAGCTCGTCTTGCGATAACCATCTGAACCCACCATGAGGAAGATATTCCGACATCGCCCAACCATACAAATTGTTAGCGTCTAAATAGACGAGAAATTCTGAGGGCTTCTCTTTATCGAAATCTTCCAAATAATTGTTATTCGCTTTCGAATATCTTTGACTACGCTGTACGATCCCTCCACGTATACCTTTTTTCATAAAATTGTACATGTCTATGTCTGTCAATAATTCTAATTCAATTTTTGTGTATTTGAGCATTGCATCCCAGGAAAGGCCAGGTGCTGTATAATATTGGCATGGATCGAGCTCATAAATACCTTTACAAACTTTTCTAAAGTTCTCGAAAATATCTGTCAGTAAGAGGACATCTGTTTTTAAGTAAAGTTCCATGTAATCTTTCATAGTTTTGCAAGCAAAAGTATTCCATACCTCTTCAGCATGTGAGTATTCCTCTAAAGAACACTCTTTATTGTTCAACTTATTAAAGAAATCACTGCGTGAAGGCAGCTGACACTCATCTAATTTTTGGAATGAATTTAGGTACTCATACGGGAAAATACCTTTTTTCTTAATAAGCTGAAATTCTTTTTCTGACTGAAATAAGGACCTTATAGTTTTGAAATCATTATCCGACAAATTGCAGGCTAATGATTCCAAACTCTCAGCCATAAAGCGTATTGTATCAAGAAATCTTATTTCAAGCTTATGGCCATCACTCATTTCTGTAAATTGGGAGAGGGATATATAAAGTTCCTTATTGAGAGGGAGTACTTTCAGTTGCATTGAAATTTCACCTAGATCTTTAATAAAAAGATGTGAGTCATAATTTGAGTAGTTGTGAAAGTAAACTGGTATAAACTTGGGAATTTGATAATTTAAATTACAGTTATTGTGGGCTGCACCTCTATATTTACCACTAATGTGACAATGATCTCTAACGCGATCTTTACCTAGAAATTTTTGACAAATATGACAATTCACAGCACTATAAAAATTATAAATATCAAGGGGATAAAGTATCCATTTGTCTATTATTTACTAAGTGACTATTGTATATATCCTCACAGTCTTTAATTAAATATGATACAAATTTTTTTGAGGCATCTTTTCCTGTATATATCCTTAATTTATCTAACTTATTGCTATGGAGACACTAGACTAGTTTTATTACTTACACTATTACTAACTTCTTCCAAGATGCATTCGAAATCCGCATATACCACGAAGGGTACATCCATTTTTCTTTGATGTCCCTTGAATCTCAGAATTGCATCCGGACCTGATGGCATAGTTGTAACAATTTTACCGCACTCCGCCTTATGATTTGTCATTCCAGTTTCGTTATGGGTGTACTGGAGACAGCTGTTGCAGAAATGTAGTTTGTGTTCATTCCTGGTAGTCTGATTTTGTAAAAGCCTGTGAATGATAAAAAATAAATAAAAGTTTATAAGTAAAATGCACATAGTATAAAGTATATAAACAAGTATTTGTATCCGCAAAATAAAAAAAGTTGTATATTTTTTTAACTTACCTTGATATATTCTTTATCAATATGTAGTGATGACCTGCAGCATTCTCTAAAAGCAGCAAGTTGACGTGGTTCACTTTCTCGTCCTTGGTCACATAATAAGGACCAATGATCTGATCTGCTCCCTCATCATACCCAAATACGTTCACACTTATAGTCGGATTGTTTGCCTCAAACTCTTTGATTTTGTTAAGTGCTAATGGGTAGCTTAATTTTTGAAATTTAACGCTACACCATTTCGCGTAACAATCGTCTCTGCAGCAATGTCCTGAATATAATACGAACTGCAACGTTCTGTATGTTTGTATTTCGTCGTATCCATTGCAGCAATCAGACACCACTTGAAACAATATGCATCGCTGTTTTCTATGTTGATGCAAGCTTTTCTTCCTTCTAATTTTTGAGGTGTGGATATCCAATTCGACACTTTGACGAGCGATGATTTGTTGATGTTGATTTCTGCTCGGACTATGCGTGACAAATTCCAACCAGAATCTTGCTCTTCAAATTCGGACATTTTGGTTGAAATCTCCTCAACCTGTTTAAGTAGTATTTCTTCTATATTGTCTGCCTTCGTCAGTAAACTCATTTTGGCTACATGTGATATTATGCACAACTCCAATTCCTCTCCCACAATTTTTATATACTCCGCCACAATACTCACATGAAATTTAATTATTGTATGTTTAGCTAAATTCATTTGAAGTCTCTCCATAAAAATATTTTTGTTTTCCTTAATAAACTCTTCCAAGAGAAGTTGGTCTTTTTTATTTAGAATTGCATATGTGGCGATATGATTTTTGAAGGCTTTCGATATTTTATAATATCTCACATTATTTTCTTCTGTCCTGACATGGGGAGTACTCATTGGAGTTGGCAGAGTTTCTTCTCCTATTTCTTCTACATCTACTTCTCCATCACTTTCCGGTAAAGTTATGTCCATAGCATCGTTGTATAAGGTCCCTCCAAGGATATCCACACCTTGTTGTTGAGCTTGTTGTTGTTGTTGTTGTTGCTGCTGCTGCTGCTGCTGCTGCTGCTGCTCTTGTTGATGATAAGTATGTGGTTGCCATTGCATGAAATTGGAACACTGCTGCATTTGATTATCTGGTGTGACGGGATTATAATTGTAATTTGGATACTCATATTGCATTGGTACTCCTGATCCCAAAAACTGATTATTCCATGACATTGATGTAGGGTAACAGTTAGGCATACCGTATTGTTGATGATTCATTGGTAGTTGATATTGGGGGTACTGTAAAGAGGGTTGTTGCTGATGATGAAATGTATTTAGCTGCTGTTGATGATTTTGAAGAGATGACTGCGGTTGCTCTTGATTTCTGTCCCGGCTTACGATCTCTTGATCCTGCACACTATGATTTTTAACATGGTCCAAAAAGGACTTTTGGTATTTATATACCTTATGACATCTATTACACATATATCCAGAAGAACTCATTTTTAATTAGTTTATGGATTTTCTATTTGAATTTAACACAATTGCTGATGATACTACTTGTAAATACAATAAAGTACTGATTTGTTGGTTATAAAAGTTGGCGTATTTATACGAAAATTAGTAGCAGTAGCCTTGCGGCATTCATAATTTTTACTTTTTGTTTCTCTGCTGATGACTGTACTTAGTTGAAAATCCTCTGCTTTAAAAGAATTGAAGACAAAGAAAATGACTACGTTGTAAAATATAAATGTATTCTACACAAGCACAAAATATTCCACGCACAAGTTCTCACGATCGCGCCTACATATGTATGTACTTATGTACATACATAAATACATACACATTCATGAATTTCACAATGTTGTGAAATAAATATTTCTTAAACAAATAAACAAAATATACAATTACCAGCGACAATCAAGCTGGACCACCCACACACAAGCATTAGGGTGTTCACATACATGAGAACATTTTAGGGGTGTTCACATACATGAGAACATTTTACATCATAAAATGTCGGTATGATAAATAATTTATTAGCGTGAGGAAATCACACATACACGTTCCCACGATTCATATGAGAATCGCCTAGTATTCATCAAATCTATTTTCTCTGATATTACTGATATAGTATTACGATAAAAAATTTATACAGTCTGGCAACACTGGCAATTTTCCCTTTGGAAAAATCATTCTCCCGTCGGCATTAAGAAATATAGTAATCATGCATTGCCGTCGGCATTTGAAAAAAATAATCATGTTTTGCCGTCGGCATTTGAAAAAAAAAAAATAATCATGCGTTGCCGTCGGCATTAGGAAAAATGAATCATGTATTGCCTTCGGCATTAGGAAAAATTATTATGCATTGCCGTAGGCATTAGGAAAAATAATCATGCATTGCCGTAGGCATTAGGAAAAATAATCATGCATTGCCGTAGGCATTAGGAAAAATAATCATGCATTGCCGTAGGCATTAGGAAAATTAATGATGCATTGCCGTAGGCATTAGGAAAAATTATCATGCATTGCCGTAGGCATTAGGAAAAATAATGATGCATTGTCGTAGGCATTAGGAAAAATTATCATGCATTGCCGTAGGCATTAGGAAAAATTAATTAATTAGGAAAAATCATCTCATGATTTTCCCGTTGGTATTAGGAAAAATCATTTTCATGATTTTCCAGTCGGCATACATGTATACTTATGAAATATTAATCTTATCAATTAATGCCACCACAAAAACAATCACCCGTTCACACAAGGGTTAATGTAAACAAAAAACTCCTTATGTAAACAAAAACATCAAAGCGCCACCGAAAACACACACACACACACACACATACACACACTTATCAAATTTCCAAGAATTTTAAAATTTCAGCCACAATTTAACAATTTCAGCCCACAATTTAACAATTTCAGCCACAATTTAACAATTTTAATTGGGGCAGAACCGGCAGTTCCCTACTACTGATACAAACTATGGCCCATGAATGTAAGTTTGGTGAAAGTAACCTAAAACTAAATGAAGATAAAATACAAGTTGATGGTCAAATATAGGCTCTAATAGTAGCTTTATTTTCTTTAATGATTGATAATAAAACATGGAAATACTATGAGAAATTTGATTTTGAAAACTTTGGAAAGAGAAACATCATCATTCACTGACGGAGAATGATGTTATCAGTAAATTGTTTCTGGAAACTCAAATCGATAAACTATAGGACAAATTAATAATACAGCTTAAGGAATTAATATAATTCAAAAATATATTAAAATGCAAATTAATGGAGTACAACGTGAAATACAATTAGAGATAAGTTATAAAATTGAAAAACACATACTAAAAATTATATCATCTTTTAAAAAAACAAATTGAACAGCTGAACGATAAAATTTATAGATTGGAAAATGAACTACATGATACTATAAATAGCTGAAAGTGCATCAAGTAAATCACAACACTCTCCAAAAAAATATTTAAAAACAACTCAATGTCTTTAAAAAGAAATTTAGTTAACGAACTCTATAATAAATCTCGAAATATGTAATGAAAGGAATATTTGATCTTTTATGAAGCTGATTTAGGTGAAATGGGAAACTATTCTACAGAAAATAGAAATTATTGCTTATTGTAGACTGTAACTGATTCATTCTCAAAGTTTCTATTATCAATACCATTGAAAATAAAAGTTGCACTCGAAAAAACCTAGGCTGTGGAAAATATTTTTGAAATGTTACGAGTACCAAAAAACTTACAAATGGATGATTGTAAAGAATTTTTTAATAGACACTGGAAAATTCATGCATAAGTAGAATATTAAACATTACTTAATATGAAAGCATCAATAGTAGAATGATTTAATAGATCATCCAAAGGAATTATGTGATGATGGTTCATATAAGTGTATCGAAATATACAAAGAATTACTTAATGTACTCGTAGACAACATAAAAGTTTATCTCACTATTTATATGTTTCCGATTAAAGTTAATTCAACAAATGAGAAAAAGCAACTAAATATAATAATTTGAAGATGAACAAAATGTTGAAATTTAATGAAAATAAAAAATAAAATTAAACAGGAAAAATCTAGTTTGGTTTGTATTTTTGAAGGAATGATAGGTCTTAAGAAAGATAATTAACTTAATATACTGGAAATTCTCTTAATTTGTTGGCCAGTATAAAATACTGTGAAAACTTAAGCGTTCAAAATAAATTACAACACAGTGTAATATTCAGTAACACATAATATTATCACTTTTTATAGTGAAAATTTTCCATTTTCCATTTCGAAAGCTCTAGCAAGCGATATTTTAAAATATGCCCATGGGCTATTATAATAGATCTTCACTCTATTCATTTTTATAGCTATCATATCTTTAGAAAATATAGATAAACTACATAAATTGGGCTTCGATTTCCAATCTTTAAGAATGTGTATGTGTATGAATTAGTATCAAACAAACATACTGAATAAATATGGATTTCAACTGGGATCATGCTGAAGCATACATAAATTGTAAAATGCAATATAAGCTGATCTTACTTTATATGTATGAGTATTAAATAAATTTACAGAAAAAATATTGAAAGCATGCCGAAGCATGCAAATTTAAAAGAATTCTTCACGTCACATAATTTTGTAAGTAAAAAATATTATGATTCTATGCTAAATGAAATACATAAATATGTATCTACTTTGTAAAAGAATAAAAAGAGCGAAATCGTAAATTCTAAGAGTATAGATTTTTAACTGAAACACCACTACATCTAGGACGCTTGCGTCACATCTTTTAAAAATTAAGGCCACTACGAGTGAATGGGGAAATTGTTTCTTCTCCGAAACTGTCCAAACAAAAGTCTGCATGTAGAAATATTTGAAGCAAAAATTCCTTCAAACGTAGATATTCCAATGTTTCTGACACTATATGAAAACACCTAGGCTAAATTCATGGTAGAGGTGACTGAGTTTTTGAAGATCGATTTTGTGCAATATTTGTTTATTAAATATGTAATTCTGTGTATGTAAACTAATTTCTACATACATACATATACTCGCATATATCTATGTAGATATGAATACATTTGCATATGTACACACTCACCTATGTATATATTTTCATTAAAAATAATGGATTTAAAAATTATATTAATGTTCTCTATTTCAAGTATTAAAATCAAAAAAAGTAGTTATACATCAGAAGAAAAAAAAATAAAACAAGAGACTGACTGCGCACCTGATATATAAAGCCTGTCTCACATGAAAACAAATCATACTTAAACATAGCAGAAATATGTATACAATACGCTAAACTTTAGTACAATGAGAGACAAAAAAAAAAAAAAAACTTAAAAATAAAACAATTACAAAAAACCATAAAAGGCATAGACGATCACCCTTCATAAAATAAACCTATAGCCTATTAATGTAAAGATAGTAACATTATCAAGTAGTACAATTTGGGCAATTAAAATTTTAACATTTAATTACCAATAACGCCGACAAAGGACAGTCAGAAATTCCGACATGCAAAGTCATCTTGTATACTAGAGGAACCGTCGAAAGGATAGACCAAAACGAAGTCCTTTTCTGTTTAGTCTCATATCCATATGATGATCTTAATATAAAATTAAAATATGAAAGTTATGCAGATCTATATGATATGTATCTATATGATATATATCTACTACTCGTATATGAAAGAATTTCAAGCGCTTGTAACTGCATCAGAGTTTAAGATAAAAGCTCCATTTATTCAAAAGCGGTTCAATTGATATAGAAATTTAATTTGAAACAGCAAGCAAGGACCTCACCTACTGCATTTTTACTGATGATCGAATAATAGAAAGTCCGGAAAGTCTTATCAATTAATTAATATGAATGAAAAAAATAGTTTTAATAGACGTGTAAGGTTTCAAAACCAATACGGATGGTTTTCATTACAAATAGAAGTACCGGATGTTTTCAACAATAATGAATATACCAAATTCATTATAAAACCACCATTTGATTTGAAATGTTTATCAATAAAAAAGGAAAGAGAAACAAAGTGTTCTAAAATATACATATGTAAAAGGTGAAGAAAAAAGACGATGGTTCGAAAAAAATTTACACCGAAAAATTTCTAACAGTAACTATATAGGCTACATCAACTTTAAACAAATGGAAATAAAATATATTAAATATTTCTACTATAGTTACTACAACTAGAGAGGAATTAAATTTTACTTAAAACAGAAACTCCTAACAAATTTTTAAGTAAGTACGTCTTTTAATTTCAAATAAAAAACTATGGAGATATTTCACATCTATACACAAAAGACCAGGCGAATATTTACAACAGCAATAAAAGACCGCACATGACAAAAAAATGTATTTAAACAGGTAGCTCCAGACTTATTTTTATGTACATACATACATACATAAAATCAATTTGTAGATCCATATTATCAAATTTCTTACCTATGCTCAAGTATTTATTGGATTTTAACAATCACACTTATATATCTACATCATGAAAACATACAAAAAGTTCTCCACGCCATTTACGCTTGAAGACAAATGTACTTAAATAAACAAACTTATCACAGACCAGTCAAACTCTATCGCGCATACACACATACACACACACAAAATCGCCACGATCGTACACAAGAATTTTGCAAAATCTGAATTTAATATTTATACAATTATAAACAAATTTCTGACCGACAGACTTCAACACTGGACAAATGTAAGCTTGATAAAATATAAAGCAATAGAAGAAGAAATGTGTAACCCCCAATAAGTCGGCTAAGAAAAGCGGAAATAATATACCCAGTGAGGCAGGCAGTAGTACGGCTGGTAAACCAGGAGTGAATGTTAAAGATCCTGGCTGTGTTAAAGTCCATACCAGAGTTAGAAATAAAAAGAAGACAGTAAGACCAGATGCTTTGGTAATTAAAAAGTGCGGGGATGCTTCCTATGCTGATATCCTCAGACAAGTGAAGAAAGACCCAAAGTTGAATAATCTGGGCCAAAATGTGAAGAACATTAGGAAGACTGGTAAGGGTGAATTGTTGTTGGAGTTGAATAAACCCGCGCACCAGGATACAAGTGAGTTCAGGTCGACAGTAGAATCGGTACTAGGTGAGGTCGCCGAAGTAACGGCATTATCCCATGAGGTTAGAGTCGAGATTAGGGATATAGATGAGGTAACCTCTAAGGAGGACGTTTATGAAGCCCTCATAAAAGCATCCGACGATTTGAAATCTCTGCAGCCTGCTGCAATTAAATCGTTAAGGAGAGCGTACGGAGGAACACAAACTGCCACCATTGGCGTAAGTGCTGCCATAGCTAGCCGTCTTGTGCAGATGGCGAAGATACGCATTGGTTGGGTCGTCTGCCGAATACGCGAAAAGGCAACGCCGATAAGGTGCTATAAATGCCTAGATTATGGACATAGAGCCGCAAATTGTAAGGGGAAGGACCTTTCTAATAATTGCTTACGGTGTGGCGAAACCGGCCACAAAATTGGAACGTGCTCCAATAAACCGTCGTGTTTGCTTTGTAGGAATGGAACAGACACCGCTAGTGACCATGTCACCGGATGTGTAGTTTGTCCGTAAAGAAACTTAAGGTTTAAAAAAAACTTAAGGCATCAAAATGCGTATATTACAGTTAAATCTCAACCATTGCCAGGCAGCTCAAGAGCTTCTTAAGCAAAGCGTTCGAGATTTAAATGTAGACGTCGCTGTGCTGAGTGAGCCATATAGGACCATGGGATCTGTTAATTGGGTTTCTGATAACACGGATACATCGGCGATATGGAACACCAGCACCTTAACACTACGGGATAGAATAACACCACAATGTGGGTATGCCCGAGCCACTATCTCTGGTATCACATTATACAGCTGCTATATTCCCCCTAGGTATTCTATAGAGGACTTTCGAAGCATAGTTGATAATATAGTAACAGATGCAGCTACCAAAAACCCAGTCATAATAGCAGGTGACTTTAATGCGTGGGCTGTTGAATGGGGCTGCCCCTTGACGAATGCAAGAGGTAGAGTGCTCTTGGAAGCCTTTTCTGCATTGAGTGTTGTACTCATGAATAATGGAGTTGAACAAACTTTCAGACGAGGTGATACTGGTTCGGTAATTGACATTACGCTTGCCAGTAGCAGCATCACAAGCCAGGTGAACTGGAGATTATCTGACATTTATACTCATAACGATCATAGCGCTATAATCATAGATGTACAAGATGAACAGCACCATGTGGCTGTACAAGCACGAGGCTTGACAGGCTGGAAGGTAAATACCTTTGATAAGGATATCTTTGCGGCTTGTATGGAGAACATGCAATTGAATGGTTCGGCTGAAGATATGGCAGAACAATTAGTAAGCCATATCACGAGTGCGTGTAATGTGAGCATGACGAAGCGTAAAAGGTCACCAAATAAGCCTCCAGTTTACTGGTGGAATGATGAAATTGCTAGGTTGCGTTCGGAGTGCATAAGCTCCCGAAGGCAGTATACAAGAACGCGAGGTAGTCTAGAGAACAGTGTACACCATCAAATATATAAGGATAAAAGGAAAGCGTTGAAGATTGCAATACGTAGGAGTAAGCGCAGCTGTTTCCTTAATATATGTGAGGAAGTAGATGGTAATCCTTGGGGCCTTGCACATAAACTGGTAACCAAGAGACTTAAATGTCTTGGTCCATCGCCGCCAAGAGAGGAGCCTATCCTCAGGGGAATTGTAGATCATCTCTTTCCCCAACAGGAAGTTCCTACGTGGCAATACAGCTATTCCGCTGGATTTTCCGATATTCCTCCGGTTACGATTTCCGAGATAGAAGGCGGTGTCTCAAAATTTAAAGACAAGAAGGCACCAGGCTTAGATTGTATTCCAAATATGGTGCTAAAAGAAGCTGTCAAACTCCACCCTGAGTACTTTTTGAAGGTAATAAGCGCATGCTTGAGCCAGGGAATTTTTCCAACAATGTGGAAAAGACAAAAGCTGGTACTGTTACCTAAGGATAATAAGCCGCTAGACGACCCCTTCTCTTATCGTCCACTGTGTATGATAGATACGAGTGGGAAACTGCTAGAAAGTATAATCTGTAGAAGATTGGAAGGCTGTGTTGAAGCTAAGAATGGTTTATCAAATAACCAATATGGCTTCAGGAAAGCAAGATCAACAGTGGATGCTATCAAGGTTGTAGTAGAAACTGCTGCTAGGGCTATCCAAGGAGAGAGGTGGAGAGTATTGTGTAGTCGTAACCCTAGACGTAAAGAACGCCTTCAACACGGCAAACTGGGGACGTATTGTTGAAGCCTTAGCAAGATTAGACATCCCAGGATATTTACTGGCAATTATACAGGATTATTTCCGAAATAGAGAGCTAGTTTATGATACCGATAAAGGTACTAGGAGACGCCAGATAATTGGCGGGGTGCCTCAAGGATCAGTACTTGGCCCACTACTGTGGAACATCATGTACGATGGAGTATTGAGGTTAAATCTACCTGAGAAGGCAAAGATAGTTGGATTCGCAGACGACATAGCGTTAGTATGTGAAGCAAAAGAGTTACTAGAGGCGGAAACCATTGCAAATGCCAGTATTCAGATCGTTAGGTCTTCGCTCAGGTCAATGGGTCTAGCTCTAGCTGACCATAAAACAGAGGCGGTTCGGATTAGTAGTCGGAAAAGTAGGGAAACCATTAGGCTTAATATTGGTACGTGTAGCATAGAATCCAGGGAATGTCTAAAATACCTTGGAGTCATGATTGACACACGTCTATCTTTTCATGAGCACTTTAAGTATATAGGTGCCAGAGCATCGAAGACCTGCTCAGCTCTATCCCGGATCATGCCGAATACAAGAGGTCCAAAATATCCGCAGAGGAAATTGATCTCTAGTGTAGTTAAAAGCATTACCCTATATGCATCCCCTATATGGTCAGGTTCACTGATATATTCTACGTATGTGAATCTGATATCCCCTGTGTATAGGCTGGCCGCCCTGCGAGTATGTAGCGTATTCCGAACTGTGTCCGACGAGGCAGCTTTTGTCATTGCCGGTTTGATGCCCATCGAATTAGAGGCTATATCGGGCAGTACGGATGGTGTGACAGATTTGTGCCTACGTAAGAGGCAGGCACGATGGACAGCGACTGATAAGGGAAGATGGACTTACTCACTGATACCTGACATCAGTACATGGTTATCGCGAAAGCACGGTGACTTGAACTACTATATTACACAGTTTTTGACTGGACATGGTTGCTTCAGGTCGTACTTGTACCGTTTCGGACATGACAGTATTCCGTTTTGTCCGAGCTGTGATAGTAATGTCGTGGAAGATGCCGAACATGTGTTCTTCATCTGTCCACGATTTGATAGTAGAAGAGAGTGCTTAGAAGTAGATTTAGGGCGTAGAATTAGGCCGGGCAACATAGATCCAACCATGTTGGAATCTTTGTATAACTGAACGTGTGTATGTAATTTTGCAAAATTCGTTCTATTAGAACTTCGTAGGTTAGCAGAGATTCGCAGAAGAATCTCTTTAGGTTAGATTAGGTCTAGGACCTATTCCCACCCCGTGATGTAAAGCCTTGCGGCAGTACCACGGGGAAGCTTTGGGTCAGTGTAAAGGGGTGTTTTAGCGTGTTAAAGTCTCGCACTCCTGGCAAACACCATCACTGCCAGGGTCTTTCGATGATTTCATCCCATTCATCCCATGAATAAAAAAAAACATATACATGAACACCTTCACCTCACCTCTCATTAATCATGATCAGCTCGGTTATATATTTCATGAACACTTCGCCCATCATAAATCACGATAAGCCTTAAATTTCCTACAGTTATACATACACAAATTCTCAAGGTCACATACAATCGATCAATCTGAACAATCCAAATCACGATCAGCCTTAAACTTCTATAGACATACATGCACAAAAATTCCTACAAACATATGAACTCTAAATTCCTATAGATACATATTACAATAACACCCCCCGCCTACCTCAAATCAAGGACAGACTTAAACTGCTACATATACATACATACATACACACACACATAGGCACATTCTATCTATCTATCACAAGAACACCCTCCCCCACCTCAAATCACAATCAGCCTTAAACTCTTACAAACATACATATACACAGATTCCCACGGATACGTATTACATGAACACTCACCTCACCTCTCATAAATCACAGACAGCCTTAAACTCTTACAGACATACATACATACATGTACACAGATTCCCACGGATACATATTACAACAACTCCCCGCCCTCCATCAGTCGATCTACCTCAAATACATCCCGCCCCCCACCAAGCACAGCTTGGCTTAAATTCCAACAAGCATAAACGCCACCGAATTCCCACGATTACATATTACAAAACACCCTCACCTACCCAAATCACGGTCACCCTTAAGGTCTCACAATCTAGACACATCCCGCGTCTAAAACATGTTTTCCCGTCGGCATTTGAAAAAAATAAGCATGTTTTCCCGTCGGCATTCCGAAAAAATAAAACATATTTTCCCGTCGGCATTTGAAAAAAATAAATATGTTATCCCGTCGGCATTAGAAAAAATAATCATGTTTTGCCGTCGGCATTAGAAAATCATATACACATAAAAGCTTCAAACCTATAAACCTCCTTAATGTATTCCCACAAAATATTCCGCGCACAAGTTCCCACGGTCATACATACATACATACAAACATACATACACTTAATATAAACCAAAAACAGTTAATGTAAACAAAAAACATTTAATGTAAACAAAAAAACATCAAAGCGCACCGAGAACACAATTTCTCAAATTTCAGCAAAATTTTAAAATTTCAAAAATTTCAGTCCAGAATTTTTAGAAATTTCACACAAATTTCACAATTTTAATTGGAGCAGGACGCCCAGTTCCCTACTACTCTTATGGGCGTTAAATTCCATCATTCCATCACCTAAATAAGTAGTAGGGAACTGCCAGTACGGGGGCAATTAAACTTGTTAAATTGTGGGCTGAAATTGTTAAATTGTGGCTGAAATTGTTAAATTTGGGTAATTAAAATTTGAAAATTTTAAAATTCTTGGAAATTTGATACCTACGAGGGTGGTTCAATAAGTCCGTCCGATTTTTTGTTTACATTAAGTGTTTTTTGTTTACATTAACTGTTTTTTATTTATATAAAGAGTTTTTTTTTTATTACTACATACGAGGGCGGTTCAATAAGTCAGGTTTTTTATTACCGTGGGAATTTATATGTATGTATGTTTGTGGGTATACATTAAGGGGGTTTAAAGGTTTGAGGCTTTTATATGTATATGATTTTCTAATGCCGACGGGATAACATCTTTATTTTTTTTCAAATGCTGACGGGATAACATCTTTATTTTTTTCAAATGCCGACGGGAAAACATCTTTATTTTTTTTCAAATGCCGACGGGAAAACATGTTTATTTTTTTCAAATGCCGACGGAAAAATCATGGAAATAATTTTTCCTAATGCCGACGGAAAATTTGTGGGTGTGTCTAGCTGTAGGAATTGAAGTCTGGCTGTGATTGGTGGAGGGCGGGGTGTGTCTAGCTGTAAGAATTGAAGTCTGGCTGTGATTGGTGTAGGACGGGGTTTGTCTAGATTGTGAGACCTTAAGGCTGACCGTGATTTGGGTAGGTGAGGGTGTTTTGTAATATGTAACCGCGGGAATTCGGTGACGTTTATGCTTGTTGGAATTTAAACCAAGCTGGACTTCGTGGGGGGGCGGGATGTATTTGAGGTAGATCGACTGGTGGAGGGTGGCGAGTTGTTGTAATATGTATCCGTGGGAATCTGTGTACATGTATGTATGTATATATGTATGTCTGTAAGAGTTTAAGGCTGTCTCTGATTTATCAAAGGTGAGGTGAGAGTGTTCATGTAATACGTATACGTGGGAATCTGTGTATATGTATGTTCGTAGGAGTTTAAGACTGATTGTGATTTGAGGTGGGGGAGGGTCTTGTTGTGATAGATAGATAGAATGTGCCTATGTGTGTATGTGTATGTATGTATTTATATATAGCAGTTTAAGTCTGTCCTTGATTTGAGGTAGGCGGGGGGTGTTATTGTAATATGTATCTATAGGAATTTGGGAGTTTATATGTTTGTATGTGTATGTATATCTGTAGGAAATTTAAGGCTTATCGTGATTTATGAGGGGCGAAGTGTTCATGAAATATATAACAGCGCAATTTGTGTGTATATCTGTAGGAGTTTAAGGCTGTCATGATTAATGAGAGGTGAGGTGAAGGTGTTCATGTATATGTATACGTATCTGTGTGTATGTATGTCTATATGAGTTTAAGGCTGATCGTGATTTAGGTTGTGAGATTGATAGATTGTATGTTACCTTGAGATTTTGTGTATATATATCTGTAAGAACTTTAGGCTGACTGTGATTTGTGAGGGGAGGGGCGTTGTTGAAATAGGTTTAATTTTTCGTAGATGAATTTTAGTATGTGTGTGGGTATGTGATTTTCTCACCATAGTATTTATATGTACGTAGAAATAAATTCTTTCTCATATGAACATTTTTTGCTAGAAAATATTATCATATATCTGAACTTCCCTAATCCTAGTATGTTTTTCATATTGGAGGATGAGATTGCTTTATATTTTATCCAGCTTAAATTTGTCCAGTGTTAAAGTCTGTCGGTCAGAAATTTGTTTATATTTGTATAAATATTAATTTCAGATTTTGCAAAATTCTTGCGTACGATCGTGGTGATTTTGTGTGTGTGTATGTGTGTATGCGCGATAGAGTTTGACTGGTCTGTGATAAGTTTGTTTATTTAAGTACATTTGTCTTCTTCGACTTTCGTCTTCAAGCGTCAATAGCTTGGAGAACGGTTTGTATGTTTTCATGATGTAGATATGTAAGTGTGATTGTTCAAATCCAATAAATACTTGAGCATGGGTAAGAAATTTGATAATATGTGTACATATGTACATATGGATCTACAAATTGATTTTATGTATGTATGTATGTACATACAAATAAGTCTGGGGCTCCCTGTTTAAATACATTTTTTTTGTCATGTGCTGTTGTTGCTGTTGTAAATATTCGCCTGGTCTTTTGTGTATAGATGTGAAATATCTCGATGGTTTTTTTATTTGAAATTAAAAAAACGTTCTTTTAATTTTTAGATGTATTTACTTAAAAGTTTGTGAGGAGTTTCTGTTTTAAGTAAAATTTAATTCCTAATATATTAATATATTTCATTTCCATTTGTTTAAAGTTGATGTAGCCTATATAGTCAACGTTAGAAATTTTTCGGTGTAAAATTTTTTCCAACTATCATCTTTTTTCTTCACCTTTTTCATATATTTTAGAACATCTTGCATTGGCTTTAAAAAATGATAAACGCTTTGAAATGAAACTGATCCAGCAGTCCAGCTTTTTTTAACCACTTTGCTTCTCTTTCCTTTTTTATTGATAAACATTTAAAATCAAATGGTGGTTTTATAATGAAATTGTTATACTCATTATTGTTAAAAACATCCGCTACTTCTTTTTGTAATGAAAATCGTTCGAAACCTTACTCGTCTATTAAAACCATTTTTTTTCATTCATATTACCTAATTTATAAGACTTTCAGGACTTTCTATTATTCGATCATTAATAAAAATGCAGTAGCTGAGGTCCTTGCTTACTGTTTCATATTAAATTTCTATATCAATTGGGCCCCTATTGAATAAAAGGAACTTTTATCTTAAACTTTAGTGCATTTGGAAGTGCTTGAGATTCTTTCATATAATAGCTTTCTTGGAATCTTAGATACGAGTACATATAATATAGAATTGCATAACGTTTATTTTTAATTTTTATGTTAAGATCATCATCATTTGGATATGAGACTGAATTTAAATGTACTTTTAAATTAGTTAAATCATAATGAGGAAACTTGTTTTCTTCTTGAATAGCGATCAACAGAAAACGAAATCGTTTTCTTACAATTTAGGTCTGGCCTCTCAACGGTTCCTCTAGTATACAAGATGACTTTCTATGTCAACATATCTGTCTACTCTTTGTCAGCGTTAAGGGACAATTAAATGTTAAAATTTTAATTCCTCAAATTGTGTTACTTCATACTGATAATATGTTTTCATTAATAAGGTATATGTTTATCTTATGAAGGTTACTCGCCTATGGCTTTTATTTGATGTTCTAGATGATTTTTTTCTCATTTTATTAAATTTCAACGTATTGTGTATATATTTCTGATATTTTTAAGTGCGCTTTATTTACCTGTCAGACAAAGTGTACGTATCAGTTGATCACTCAGTCTCTCTTTTTAATATTTTTTTTTCTTTTAATGTATCACTACTATTTTTTCAGATTTTACTACTTGAAAAAGAGAATATTTGTATAATTTTTAAATGTATTCATATATACACATAGGTAAATATATGTATGTATGTATAGAGAAATTACTTTATCTACAAAGAAATACATGTTTAATAATCAACTATTCTAGAAAATCTATCTCAAATAATTCAGTTACCTCCACCATCAATTCACCGTCTGTGTTTTCATAGTATCAGAATCATTAGAATATCTATGTTTGAGAGAATTTTTACATCGAGTTTTTCTACATGAGGTTTGCTGGTTGACCCCCTTGAAGTTATTGTTGACGTAGACTGGGTTGTATCACATTCAGATGTAATCATTTCTTACTTAAAAAAGATCCTCATCACCATCAACCATATCTGTATACATTTCATTCATGAGTTGGTTTGATCCAGATACAATTGCTGTCTACAGATTAATAATTAGAAACAAGTTTCTCATCACCTTCTAACAGATTTATATATTTTGCTAGCATGCATACCTTAGCATGCTTCTATTGATAGTGAAGTGAGAGTCCGACATGTAGTGGTGTTTCAGTTAAAAATCTACACTATTATAATTTAAGAATTCACTCTTCTGAATTTTTTACAGAGTAGATACATATGTATTTCATTTAAGATACAAGCATAATATTTCTTTACTTACAAAATTATATGACGTGAGGAATTCTTTTAAATTTGCATGCTTCGGCATGCTTTCAATATTTTTTCTATAAATTTATTTAATACTCATACAGATACAGATATAAAGTAAGATCTGCTTATAATGCATTCTACAATTTATGTATGCTTCAGCAGGATTCCAGTTGATGTCCATATTTATTCAGTAAGTTTGTTTGATACTAATTCATACACATATACATTCTTAAAGATTGGAAATCTAAATCCAATTTATGTAGTTTGTCTATATTTTCTAAAGATGTGATAGCTATAGAAATTAATAGAATAGAAGAACAATTATTGTAATAGCCCATGAGCATATTTTAAAATTTCGCTTGCTAGAGCTTTCGAAATGGAAAATATACAATTTTCACTATAAAAAGTGATAATATTATGCGTTACTGAATATTACACTGTGTTGTAATTTATTTTGAACGCTTAAGTTTTAACAATATTTCATACAGGCCAACAAGTTTAGAGAATTTCCTGTATATTAAGTTAATTATCTTTCTTAAGACCTATCATTCCTAATCATTCCTTCAAAAATACAAACCAAACTAGATTTTTCCTGTTTAATTTTATTTTTTACTTCCATTAAATTTCAACATTTTGTTCATCTTCAAATTATTATATTTAGCAGCTTTTTCTCATTGTTGAGTTAACTTTAATCGGAAACATTTAAATAGTGAGATGAACTTTTATATTGTATACGAGTACATTAAGTAATTCTTTGTATATTTCAATACACTTATATGAACCATCATCACATAATTCCTTTGGATCATCTATTAAATCATTCTACTATTGATGCTTTCATATTAAGTAATATTCAATATTCTACTTATGCATGAATTTTCCAGTGTCTATTAAAAAATTCTTTACAGTCATCCATTTGTAAGTTTTTTGGTACTCATAACATTTCAAAAACATTTTCCACAGCGTAGGTTTTTTCGAGTGCAACTTTTATTTTCAACGGTATTGACCATAGAAACTTTGTGAATGAATCATTTGCAGTCTACAATAATCAATAATTTCTATTTTCTGTAGAATAGTTTCCCATTTCACCTAAATCAGCTCCATAAAAGATCAACTATTCCTTTCATTACATATCTGCAATCCACAAGCAATTTTCGAGATTTATTGTAGAGTTCGTTTACGAAATTTCTTTTTGAAGACATTAAGTTGTTTTACAGATTTTTTGGAGAGTGTTGTGATTTACTTGATGCACTTTCAGCTATTTATAGTATCATGTAGTTCATTTTCCAATCTATAAATTTTATCGTTCAGCTGTTCAATTTGTTTTTTTAAAAGATGATTTAATTTTTAGTATATGTTTTTCAATTTTATAACTATCTTCTATCTCTAATTGTATTTCACGTTGTACTCCATCAATTTACATTTTAATATATTCTTGAATTATATTAATTCCTTAAGCTATATTATTAATTTGTCCTATAGTTTATCGATTTGAGTTTCCAGAAACAATTTACTGATAACATCATTCTCCGTCAGTGAATGATGATGATTCTCTATCCATGTATTAGTAAAAATTATATATTTTATATAGTTTTCAAAATCAAATTTCTCATAGTATTTCCATGTTTTATTATCAATCATTAAAGAAAATAAAGCTACTGTTAGAGTCCATATTCGACCACCAACTTGTATTTGATCTTCATTAAGTTTGAGGTTACTATCACCAAATTTCCATTCATTATTGAAATCTTTATGTGGATCATAGTTTGTATCTAATTCATTTCTTCCTTCCAAGACTGATAAGTCAGTATAAGTGTCATCGGTATTGGAAGTCTGCGAGTAGAAATCATCTTCATCATCCTCATCATCATTCTCATTATTAACATCATTAAACAAGATGGTATTATCGAATATTGTTCCTTCTGCTAGTTTCTTTGGTGTACTTGACTCTATCTTGACTGATGGCTTCTGAGACTTTAAACTTGTATTATTTTCAACTTCTGTCTTCATTTTACTTTCTTCTTTCATGGGAATTCTTTTAATTTTGTTAGAACTATTTATGAATTCTTTGAGTGGTTCTGTTATAGGTATAAATGTATGTCTTAGTTGTTCACATATATCTATTTCACCAGTTTTTATACTACGAAGCTTTTTCTTCAAGACATTTCTTGTCAACACCAACTGTTTTAAAATCTTCTCATCCATGTTTAGCAATTAAGAGGTATCAGTTATTAGATCAGGTATCAGCTTATCAGGACCTGATCTGGTTTTCAGATCAGCTTATCAGGACCTGGTCTGGTTTTCAGATCAGCTTATCAGGACCTGATCTGGTTTTCAGATCAGCTTATCAGGACCTGGTCTGGTTTTCAGATCAGCTTATCAGGACCTGGTCTGGTTTTCAGATCAGCTTATCAGGATCTGATCTGGTTTTCAGATCAGTTTATCAGGACCTGGTCTGGTTTTCAGATCAGCTTATCAGGACCTGGTCAGGTTTTTAGATCAGCTTATCTGATTCAGATTGGGTTATCAGTTTACAAGTAGCTGCCTATTTATAACATTTAGATGAATGCAGTTTAAGGTCAGATGAAAAACGAAAAAGTAAACTTTTATGTAGTCAAATTCTCTTTTTTTCTATAACGATCATCGTTTAATTCAATATCGTTGCTTATAATCAAAATTCATATTTATCCTTCCAACATGCATTTTATTTATCTCATCTTACTTAAACATTATAATTACATTATGATTATCTGGTATAAAATGTTTGGTGATTCTGGTATAAGTTTGACATCAGCAGAATGCATCAACATTCTTATCTCACTCCATACAAAAATATGTTTCTCACATCTAACATCGTTAAATATCATATCGGAATTACTTTTAGCTTTGTTAGGAGAAATAACAGATTCAGTATCTGTAAATGTGTATTATCCCATTCCTTTAAAATTACTGAAATTATGTAATTTCTTTAAGTATCCATATTTAGGTTGATAGAGAGATTTTGAGTATTAATATGTAGATGTTTTAAAATTTTAGTTCATTAAGACTTTTTAGCAAGCCAATCATAACATATTTTTTATTTTATTTTTTTACAATTTGACAGACCAACTATTTTTGCGCAAATAAAATTTGATAGAGGGGAACTATGACTTGTTTTTGAACTAACGTTTGATGAATCATCAAAATTTCGTACCATCCTATTTTTAGGTTGTTTCACTAACCACATTTGTGTAACTAAATGCATTTTATAAATATTATCATTTATACAAGATAATCATAATGTAATTATAATGTTTAAGTAAGATGAGATAAATAAAATGCATGTTGGAAGGATAAATATGAATTTTGATTATAAGCAACGATATTGAATTAAACGATGATCGTTATAGAAAAAAAGAGAATTTGACTACATAAAAGTTTACTTTTTCGTTTTTCATCTGACCTTAAACTGCATTCATCTAAATGTTATAAATAGGCAGCTACTTGTATACTGATAACCCAATCTGAATCAGATAAGCTGATCTAAAAACCTGACCAGGTCCTGATAAGCTGATCTGAAAACCAGACCAGGTCCTGATAAGCTGATCTGAAAACCAGATCAGATCCTGATAAGCTGATCTGAAAACCAGACCAGGTCCTGATAAGCTGATCTGAAAACCAGACCAGGTCCTGATAAGCTGATCTGAAAACCAGATCAGGTCCTGATAAGCTGATACCTGATCTAATAACTGATACCTCTTATTTGCTAAACATTAATGAGAAGATTTTAAAACAGTTGGTGGTGACAAGAAATGTCTTGAAGAAAAAGCTTCGTACTATAAAGACTGGTGAAATAGATATATGTGAACAACTAAGACATACATTTATACCTATAACAGAACCACTCAAAGAATTCATAAATAGTTCTAACAAAATTAAAAGAATTCCCATGAAAGAAGAAAGTAAAATGAAGACAGAAGTTGAAAATAATACAAGTTTAAAGTCTCAGAAGCCATCAGTCAAGATAGAGTCAAGTACACCAAAGAAACTAGCAGAAGGAACAATATTCGATAATACCATCTTGTTTAATGATGTTAATAATGAGAATGATGATGAGGATGATGAAGATGATTTCTACTCGCAGACTTCCAATACCGATGACACTTATACTGACTTATCAGTCTTGGAAGGAAGAAATGAATTAGATACAAACTATGATCCACATAAAGATTTCAATAATGAATGGAAATTTGGTGATAGTAACCTCAAACTTAATGAAGATCAAATACAAGTTGGTGGTCGAATATGGACTCTAACAGTAGCTTTATTTTCTTTAATGATTGATAATAAAACATGGAAATACTATGAGAAATTTGATTTTGAAAACTATATAAAATATATAATTTTTACTAATACATGGATAGAGAATCATCATCATTCACTGACGGAGAATGATGTTATCAGTAAATTGTTTCTGGAAACTCAAATCGATAAACTATAGGACAAATTAATAATATAGCTTAAGGAATTAATATAATTCAAGAATATATTAAAATGTAAATTGATGGAGTACAACGTGAAATACAATTAGAGATAGAAGATAGTTATAAAATTGAAAAACATATACTAAAAATTAAATCATCTTTTAAAAAAACAAATTGAACAGCTGAACGATAAAATTTATAGATTGGAAAATGAACTACATGATACTATAAATAGCTGAAAGTGCATCAAGTAAATCACAACACTCTCCAAAAAATCTGTAAAACAACTTAATGTCTTCAAAAAGAAATTTCGTAAACGAACTCTACAATAAATCTCGAAAATTGCTTGTGGATTGCAGATATGTAATGAAAGGAATAGTTGATCTTTTATGGAGCTGATTTAGGTGAAATGGGAAACTATTCTACAGAAAATAGAAATTATTGATTATTGTAGACTGCAAATGATTCATTCACAAAGTTTCTATGGTCAATACCGTTGAAAATAAAAGTTGCACTCGAAAAAACCTACGCTGTGGAAAATGTTTTTGAAATGTTATGAGTACCAAAAAACTTACAAATGGATGACTGTAAAGAATTTTTTAATAGACACTGGAAAATTCATGCATAAGTAGAATATTGAATATTACTTAATATGAAAGCATCAATAGTAGAATGATTTAATAGATGATCCAAAGGAATTATGTGATGATGGTTCATATAAGTGTATTGAAATATACAAAGAATTACTTAATGTACTCGTATACAATATAAAAGTTCATCTCACTATTTAAATGTTTCCGATTAAAGTTAACTCAACAATGAGAAAAAGCTGCTAAATATAATAATTTGAAGATGAACAAAATGTTGAAATTTAATGGAAGTAAAAAATAAAATTAAACAGGAAAAATCTAGTTTGGTTTGTATTTTTGAAGGAATGATTAGGAATGATAGGTCTTAAGAAAGATAATTAACTTAATATACAGGAAATTCTCTAAACTTGTTGGCCTGTATGAAATATTGTTAAAACTTAAGCGTTCAAAATAAATTACAACACAGTGTAATATTCAGTAACGCATAATATTATCACTTTTTATAGTGAAAATTGTATATTTTCCATTTCGAAAGCTCTAGCAAGCGAAATTTTAAAATATGCTCATGGGCTATTACAATAATTGTTCTTCTATTCTATTAATTTCTATAGCTATCACATCTTTAGAAAATATAGACAAACTACATAAATTGGATTTAGATTTCCAATCTTTAAGAATGTATATGTGTATGAATTAGTATCAAACAAACTTACTGAATAAATATGGACATCAACTGGAATCCTGCTGAAGCATACATAAATTGTAGAATGCATTATAAGCAGATCTTACTTTATATCTGTATCTGTATGAGTATTAAATAAATTTATAGAAAAAATATTGAAAGCATGCCGAAGCATGCAAATTTAAAAGAATTCCTCACGTCATATAATTTTGTAAGTAAAGAAATATTATGCTTGTATCTTAAATGAAATACATATGTATCTACTCTGTAAAAAATTCAGAAGAGTGAATTCTTAAATTATAATAGTGTAGATTTTTAACTGAAACACCACTACATGTCGGACTCTCACTTCACTATCAATAGAAGCATGCTAAGGCATGCATGCTAGCAAAATATATAAATCTGTTAGAAGGTGATGAGAAACTTGTTTCTAATTATTAATCTGTAGACAGCAATTGTATCTGGATCAAACCAACTCATGAATGAAATGTATACAGATATGGTTGATGGTGATGAGGATCTTTTTTAAGTAAGAAATGATTACATCTGAATGTGTAAAAATTCTCTCAAACATAGATATTCTAATGATTCTGATACTATGAAAACACAGACGGTGAATTGATGGTGGAGGTAACTGAATTATTTGAGATAGATTTTCTAGAATAGTTGATTATTAAACATGTATTTATTTGTATATTTACCTATGTGTATATATGAATACATTTAAAAATTATACGAATATTCTCTTTTTCAAGTAGTAAAATCTGAAAAAATAGTAGTGATACATTAAAAGAAAAAAAAAATATTAAAAGGAGAGACTGAGTGATCAACTGATACGTACACTTTGTCTGACAGGTAAATAAAAAATATCAGAAATATATACACAATACGTTGAAATTTAATAAAATGAGAAAAAAATCATCTAGAACATCAAATAAAAGCCATAGGCGAGTAACCTTCATAAGATAAACATATACCTTATTAATGAAAACATATTATCAGTATGAAGTAACACAATTTGAGGAATTAAAATTTTAACATTTAATTGTCCCTTAACGCTGACAAAGAGTAGACAGATATGTTGACATAGAAAGTCATCTTGTATACTAGAGGAACCGTTGAGAGGCCAGACCTAAATTGTAAGAAAACGATTTCGTTTTCTGTTGATCGCTATTCAAGAAGAAAACAAGTTTCCTCATTATGATTTAACTAATTTAAAAGTATATTTAAATTCAGTCTTATATCCAAATGATGATGATCTTAACATAAAAATTTAAAATAAACGTTATGCAATTCTATATTATATGTACTCGTATCTAAGATTCCAACAAAGCTATTATATGAAAGAATCTCAAGCACTTCCAAATGCACTAAAGTTTAAGATAAAAGTTCCTTTTATTCAATAGGGGCCCAATTGATATAGAAATTTAATATGAAACAGTAAGCAAGGACCTCAGCTACTGCATTTTTATTAATGATCGAATAATAGAAAGTCCTGAAAGTCTTATAAATTAAGTAATATGAATGAAAAAAAATGGTTTTAATAGACGAGTAAGGTTTCGAATGATTTTCATTACAAAAAGAAGTAGCGGTTGTTTTTAACAATAATGAGTATAACAATTTCATTATAAAACCACCACTTGATTTTAAATGTTTATCAATAAAAAAGGAAAGAGAAGCAAAGTGGTTAACAAAAAAACTATCATCACCTAAGCTGGACTGCTGAATCAGTTTCATTTCAAAGCGTTTGTCATTTTTAAAACCAATGCAAGATGTTCTAAAATATATGAAAAAGGTGAAGAAAAAAGATGATAGTTGGAAAAAATTTTACACCGAAAAATTTCTAACGGTGACTATATAGGCTACATCAACTTTAAACAAATGGAAATAAAATATATTAATATATTAGGAATTAAATTTTACTTAAAACAGAAACTCCTCACAAACTTTTAAGTAAAAACATCTAAAAATTAAAAGAACGTTTTTTTAATTTCAAATAAAAAAACTATCGAGATATTTCACATCTATACACAAAAGACCAGGCGAATATTTACAACAGCAACAACAGCACATGACAAAAAAAATGTATTTAAACAGGGAGCCCCAGACTTATTTGTATGTACATACATACATACATAAAATCAATTTGTAGATCCATATGTACATATGTACACATATTATCAAATTTCTTACCCATGCTCAAGTATTTATTGGATTTGAACAATCACACTTACATATCTACATCATGAAAACATACAAACCGTTCTCCAAGCTATTGACGCTTGAAGACGAAAGTCGAAGAAGACAAATGTACTTAAATAAACAAACTTATCACAGACCAGTCAAACTCTATCGCGCATACACACATACACACACACACAAAATCACCACGATCGTACGCAAGAATTTTGCAAAATCTGAAATTAATATTTATACAAATATAAACAAATTTCTGACCGACAGACTTTAACACTGGACAAATTTAAGCTTGATAAAATATAAAGCAATCTCATCCTCCAATATGAAAAACATACTAGGATTAGGGAAGTTCAGATATATGATAATATTTTCTAGCAAAAAATGTTCATATGAGAAAGAATTTATTTCTACGTACATATAAATACTATGGTGAGAAAATCACATACACACACACATACTAAAATTCATCTACGAAAAATTAAACCTATTTCAACAACGCCCCTCCCCACACAAATCACAGTCAGCCTAAAGTTCTTACAGATATATATACACAAAATCTCAAGGTAACATACAATCTATCAATCTCACAACCTAAATCACGATCAGCCTTAAACTCATATAGACATACATATACACAGATACGTATACATATACATGAACACCTTCACCTCACCTCTCATTAATCATGACAGCCTTAAACTCCTACAGATATACACACAAATTGCGCTGTTATATATTTCATGAACACTTCGCCCCTCATAAATCACGATAAGCCTTAAATTTCCTACAGATATACATACACATACAAACATATAAACTCCCAAATTCCTATAGATACATATTACAATAACACCCCCCGCCTACTTCAAATCAAGGACAGACTTAAACTGCTATATATAAATACATAAATACACATACACACATAGGCACATTCTATCTATATATCACAACAAGACCCTCCCCCACCTCAAATCACAATCAGTCTTAAACTCCTACGAACATACATATACACAGATTCCCACGGATACATATTACAACAACTCCCCACCCTCCACCAGTCGATCTACCTCAAATACATCCCGCCCCCCCCACGAAGTCCAGCTTGGTTTAAATTCCAACAAGCATAAACGTCACCGAATTCCCGCGGTTACATATTACAAAACACCCTCACCTACCCAAATCACGGTCAGCCTTAAGGTCTCACAATCTAGACAAACCTCGTCCTACACCAATCACAGCCAGACTTCAATTCTTACAGCTAGACACACCCCGCCCTCCACCAATCACAGCCAGACTTCAATTCCTACAGCTAGACACACCCACAAATTTTCCGTCGGCATTAGGAAAAATTATTTCCATGATTTTTCCGTCGGCATTTGAAAAAAATAAACATGTTTTTCCGTCGGCATTTGAAAAAAAAATAAAGATGTTTTCCCGTCGGCATTTGAAAAAAATAAAGATGTTATCCCGTCGGCATTTGAAAAAAAATAAAGATGTTATCCCGTCGGCATTAGAAAATCATATACATATAAAAGCTTCAAACTTTTAAACCCCCTTAATGTATACCCACAAACATACATACATATAAATTCCCACGGTAATAAAAAACCTGACTTATTGAACCGCCCTCGTATGTAGTAATAAAAAAAAACTCTTTATATAAATAAAAAACAGTTAATGTAAACAAAAAACACTTAATGTAAACAAAAAATCGGACGGACTTATTAAACCACCCTCGTAGGTATCAAATTTCCAAGAATTTTAAAATTTTCAAATTTTAATTACCCAAATTTAACAATTTCAGCCACAATTTAACAATTTCAGCCTACAATTTAACAAGTTTAATTGCCCCCGTACTGGCAGTTCCCTACTACTACATACAGGATCTAAGCCTTTTGGCTTAGATCCTGTTGATTCGCTTAAATTCTTCTGATTTTTTTCGTCAATAAATTTTTTGATAATACGTTTATATTTGTATCCTCTAGTACCCTTGTTTTGACCATTAGATTTATAGTCTGTTCTATATGCATTAGTAGTAGTTAAAATCTTTCTATAGATTTCGAGTTAAAATTTATCATAGTTTTTGGGTGTTTTATGAAACATAGAGAAAATATTTGACCACCAGCTTGTATTTTATCGTCATTCAATTTGAGGTTACTATTGCCAAATTTCCATTCATTATTGAAATCTTTATGTGGACTATAGTTTGTATCTAATTCATTTTTCGCTTTCAAGACTGATAAGTCAGTATAAATGTCATCCGTATTGGAAGTCTGTAAGTAAAAATAATTTTCATCATCGTCATCATCATTCTCATTATTAGCATCATTAAAAAGATAATCTAAAAGCTGACAACTTGATCTGAAAACCAGACCAGGTAACTGATAATCTGATCTGATACCTGATAAGACGATCTGATACCTGATAAGCTTATCTGAAAACCAGACCAGGTACCTAATAAGCTGAAATGATACCTTATAACCTGATTAGAAAACTAGACCAGGTACCTGATAACCTAATCTAATAGGTGATAACCTGATCTGAAAACTAGACCAGGTACCTGATAACCTGATAAGCCGATCTGATACCTGAAAAGCTGATCTGAAAACGAGACCAGCTATCTGAAAACCTGATCTGATAGCTGATAACCTGATCTGAAAACAGGACCAGGTACCTGATAACCTGATTTAATACCTGATAACCTGATCTAAAAACGATACCAGTTACCTAATAAGCTGATCTTATAGCTGATAAGCTGATCTGAAAACCAGACCAGGTAGCTGATAACCTGATCTTTTACCTGATAAGCCGAACTGATATCTGATAACCTGATCAGAAAACCAGACCAGTTAACTGATAACCTGATCTGATAGCTGATAGTAGTGGGGAACTGGGCATTCTAGGACAACTAAAATTTTAAAATTTTGCTGAAATTTGTGAAAGTTTTCTGAAATTTGAGAAATTGTGTTTTCGGTGCGCTTTGATGTTTTTTTTGTTTACATTAAGTGTTTTTTGTTTACATTAACTGTTTTTTGTTTATATTAAGTGTATGTATGTTTGTATGTATGTATGACCGTGGGAACTTGTGCGTGGATAATTTTGTGGGAATATATTAAGCGGGTTTATAGGTTTGAGGCTTTTATATGTATATGATTTTCTAATGCCGACGGCAAAACATGATTATTTTTTCAAATGCCGACGGGAAAACATGTTTATTTTTTTCGAATGCCGACGGGAAAACATGTTTTTTTTTTCAAATGCCGACGGGAAAATCATGGAAATGACGACGGAAAATTTGTGGGTGTGTCTAGCTGTAGGAATTAGAGTCTGGCTGTGATTGGTGGAGCGCGGTGTGTATCTAGATTGTGCGACCTTAAGGCTGACCGTGATTTGGGTAAGTGAGGGTGTTTTGTAATATGTAACCGTGGGAATTCGGTGGCGTTTATGCTTGTTGGAAGTTAAGCCAAGCTGTGCTTGGTGGGGGGCGGGGTGTATTTGAGGTAGATCGACTGGTGGAGAGCGGGGAGTTGTTGTAATATGTAACCGTGGGAATCTGTGTACATGTATGTATGTATGTATGTATGTATGTCTGTAAGAGTTTAAGGCTGTCTGTGATTTATAAGGGGCGAAGTCTTCATGTAATGTCTCACCGTGCCAATTTGTGTGTATATCTGTAGGAGTTTAAGGATGATCATGATTAATGCGACGTGAGGTGAAGGTGTTCATGTATATGTATCCGTATTTGTGTGTATGTATGTCTACATGAGTTTATGGCTGATCGTGATTTAGGTTGTTGAGGTTGATAGATTGTGTATTACCTTGAGATTTAGTGTATGTATATCTGTAAGAACTTTAAGCTGACTGTGATTTGTGAGGGTAGGGGCGTTGTTGAAATAAGTTTAATTTTTCGTAGATGAATTTTAGTATGTGATTGTGTGTATATGATTTTCTGACCCTAGTATTTATATGTTACGTAGAAATATATTATTTTTCATATGAATATTTTTTGGCCAGAAAATATTATCATGCATCTGAACTTCCCTAATCCTAGTATGTTTTTCATATTGGAGGATGAGATTGCTTTATATTTTATCAAGCTTAAATTTGTCCAGTGTTAAAGTCTGTCGGTCAGAAATTTGTTTATATTTGTATAAATATTAATTTCAGATTTTGCAAAATTCTTGTGTACGATCATGGTGATTTTGTGTGTATGCGCGTTAGAGTTTGACTGGTCTTCTTCGACTTTCGTCTTCAAGCGTCAATAGCTTGGAGAACGGTTTGTATGTTTTCATGATGTAGATATGTAAGTATGATTGTTAAAATCCAATAAATACTTGAGCATGGGTAAGAAATTTGATAATATGAGTACATATGTACATATGGATCTACAAATTGATTTTATGTATGTATGTATGTACATACAAATAAGTCTACGGCTCCCTGTTTAAATACAATTTTTTTTGTTGTCATGTGCGGCCTTTTATTGTTGCTGTTGTTGTTTTTATTTGAAATTAAAAAAACGTTCTTATAATTTTTATATGTATTTACTTAAAAGTTTGTGAGGAGTTTCTGTTTTAAGTAAAATTGAATTCCTCTCTAGTTGTAGTAACTATAGAAGAAATATTTAATATATTTTATTTCCATTTGTTTAAAGTTGATGCAGCCTATATCCCCTTTTTTCCAACCATAGTCTTTTTTCTTCACCTTTTACGTAAATTTTAGAACATGTTGCGTTGGTTTTTAAAAAATTGCAAACGCTATGAAATGAAAGTGATCCAGCAGTCCAGCTTAGGTGATGATAGTTTTTTGTTAGCCACTTTACTTCTCTTTCCTTTTTTATTGATAAACATTTAAAATCAAATGGTGGTTTTATAATGAAATTGTTATACTCACTATTGTAGAAAACATCCGCTACTTCTTTCTGTAATGAAAATCATTCGAAACCTTACTCGTCTATTAAAAAATATTTTCATTCATATAACTTAATTTATAAGACTTTACGGACTTTCTATTATTCGATCATCAGTAAAAATGCAGTAGCTGAGGTACTTGTTTGCTGTTTTTTATCAAATTTCTATATCAATTGGCCCGCTATTGAATAAATGGAGCTTTTATCTTAAACTCTGATGCAGTTACAAGCGCTTGAAATTCTTTCATATACGAGTAGTAGATACATATCATATAGATACATATCATATAGAAATGCATAACTTTAATGTTTTTATTTTACGTTAAGATCATCATATGGATATGAGACTGAATTTAAATGTACGTTTAAGTTAATCAAATCACAATGAACAAACTTATTTTCTTCTTGAAAAGAGATCAACAGAAAACGAAATCGTTTTCTGTGAATTTAGGTCTATCCTTTCGACGGTTCCTCTACAAGATGACTTTGCATGTCGAAATTTCTGACAGTCCTTTGTCGGCGTTATGGGTAATTAAATATTAAAATTTTAATTGCCCAAATTATGTTACTTGATAATGTTACTATGCTTTTATTAATAGGCTATATGTTTATTTTATGAAGGGTGATCACCTATGCCTTTTATTTGATGATCCCGATGATATATTTTTTGTTTTTCTCATGCTATTAAAGTTTAGCGTATTGTATACATATTTCTCCTATGTTTAAGTATGCTTTGTCTTAATGTGAGACAGGCTGTCAGTCAGTCTCTTATTTTATTTATTTTTTTCTTCTGATGTATCACTACTTTTTTTGATTTTGAAATAGAGAACATTAACATTATTTTTCATTCCATTATTTTTAATGAAAATATATACATATGTGAGTGTGTACATATGCAAATGTATTCATATCTACATACATATATGTGAATATATGTATGTATGTAGAAATTAGTTTACATACAAAGAAATACATGTTTAATAAACAAAGTATTGCACCAAATCGATCTTCAAGAACTCAGTCACCTCCACCATGAATTCAGCCTAGGTGTTTTGATATGGTATCAGAAACATTGGAATATCAACGTTTGAATGAATTTTTGCTTTAAATATTTTTACATGAGGTTTGGTAGTTGACCTCCTTGAAGTTATTGTTTACGTAGGCTGGTTTGTATCACATTCAGATGTAATCATTTCTTACTTAAAAAAGGTCCTCATCACCATCAACCATATCTGTATACATTTTATTCATGAGTTGTGTTGATCCAGATACAATTACTGTCTACAGATTAATGATTAGAAACAAGTTTTTCATCACCTTCTAACAGATTTATATATTTTGCTAGCATGCATGCCTTAGCATGCTTCTATCGATAGTGACGCGAGAGTCCGAAATGTAGTAGTGTTTCAACTAAAAATCCACTATTTGAATTTAAGAATTCACTCTTCTGATTTTTTTTACATTGTAGATACATTTGTATTTCATTTCCCACAAAGTCATAAAATTTCTTTGCTTTCAAAATTGTATGACATGAGGAATTTTCTTAAATTATACATGCTTCGGCGTAGATTAGTAATGGGGACGATAGTCAAAACAGGAAAAAATCAAAATATGTTGCCAACCATGTAAGAAATGTGTGTTTTTGGGGAGATTTTGTGAGACTATGTGTGTGTGAGTTTGATTCTTTATTTATGTGTACGTTTGTATACTTGTGTGTACAGCTTTTGTTGTTATTGTAGAGAAACGTTGTGCTTACAGCGGATGGATCTATACATGGATGTTTGTATGTGAGTGTGTTTGTGTGTATGTGAGTGTGTTTGTGTGTATTTACTTGTTTGTTTGATGGTGTCCGATACTTTTGTTGTAGTGGCAGACAATCATTATACCCGGTAGGAAATGTTGATGGTAAAAATATGCTGACTAGCTTTTCACTTTCACTTGTCACCAGTACTACTCTCTAACTATCCTCCATACAATACTTTGTGCTATAGACATTTAACATGTGCTTGTCATTGAAAATCTACTAGTAACACTAAAACAATTGATTAGGTAGTGACTACGTAGTTCTTATGCGGTCATGAGACATACCAACCAGATAGTTAGTTACTGGTACGTTTCTATAATTTACGTACATACAGTCTGACTGCAGGGTAGTAACAAGGGATCTGTGTGTTTGTGAGTATGTAGTGATCGTTATTTGATAGACTTTATTTTGCTCCTCTGAGTTTTCGTTGCTTTGCGTATGTATGATTATTATTGTATGTATACATTTATTTTGTGGGTCTCTGGGGAAATAATATAAAAGCTGTAGGTAGTGGCAACCCTGATAGATGTTTGGAATGGAGGGGGATAGGGAATACATTTGGTAATGTATGTATGCATGTTTATGTTGTTGGATTAATGTATGTGATCGTATCTATTTTTGCTTTGAAGAATATCATTGCTTGTGTGAATTACATCAACACTTCTTCATGCATATTTACATATATGTGTATATATGTTTTCTACGCTATTGACATTGCTATTCTTATAGAGATAGAAAAATGTTGTGTTGGCGTAGGTTTTATATGTACAAGTGCATTCCAGATATTAAATATTTTAAGTCCCATCAGGTTGACAAGCAGAGTTTTATGAATAGGGGTAAATATATTTTTATTTCAGTATATTTTACTTTAACAAAAACTTATAGCGGGATCTGCACTCCCGTCCCCCGATTCTCATATGAATTGTGTGTATGTGTGTGTGTATACGAATTTCATCACATGTCGTAATACCATCAGAGAAATTTGATTTGATGACTACTACGCGATTCTCATGTAACGTATATAAGTAGAAAAAATAATGTAGATTGTCATCAGTATACTTTGATATCTCAACAATTCTCCACCTATTTTCCAACCCAAATTGTTAAAGTGTTTGAAAACAAACAAAAATAAAACTACAAAAGTGCTAAAACTATTTATTATTTGTTAAACAAGTTTATAGTGCATTAAAAAATAATTAGATAAATTGTTTATAAATAAAATAATTATATAAATTGTTTATAAAATAAATAATTAAATAAATTGTTGATAAATAAAATAATTAAATAAATTATAAACAAATAAATAAATAATAAAAATAATTAAATAAAATGAATACTACAAGTTGTCCCATCTGTAATAAAGTCTTTATGACTCAAACAAAAGTAAATGAGCATATAGAAACACACACCTATGCTAGCCAGCCGAAGGCTATATTGGGAATTAGTAAGGTAAATATTAACAACAAATATTGTGAGGATTGTGATGAGATGATTCCATCAAATGGTTGTATGGCTCACGTCAGAACCATAAAACACAAAAACAGCTGTCAGCAAGAAAGGATCAGCGATTTTCTCAGTAGAAGAATAAGTAACTTCAATGGGAGGATCGAGACATATATCCTCCTTAACAAAAATGTGGGTGTCTTTTTTCCGGAGGAGTTTCTGAAATCTACCAAGAGCTCCATACTACAACAACTCAATGAACGTATTAGGATACATACTACATTTAAATTTAATATGGAGCTCACATGTGATTATATGAAGATGGTGAATGATGAGATGAATGTTTCCCAACTTGTACATATTTCAAAAATGATGTTGGTGACTTTGTCTGATGACATAGAGAATATGTACAAGAAACAAGACGAGGAGCTAAGAGCCAAAATGGAAGAATTCAAGAGAGGGATAGAGGATGGACATTGCTTTCAATAAATTCCTTTGAAGTTAATATAAACAAGGCGTCCATAATAAGAGGATCGAGCTTTATCCCTCTCCCAAAAAATATTGCAATGAAACGTGCATGCATAAATATCGAGAACAATGATATTTATTGCTTTAAATGGTGTCTCATTGCGGCTTTGTACACAAATAGCGGTCTGAATCCTAAACAACGGAAAAACTTGAAAAACTATAATATAACAAACATTTATGATGAGATTATTAATTTAGGAGCAATTGTGTTAAATTTTGAAGGCCTAGAGTTTCCACTCCCATTGAAGCAGATAAAACAATTCGAAAATCAAAATGATCTGAGCATCAATGTATTTGGCCATAATGGCACATCGCTTATAGGACCATACTACATAACAAAAGGAGAAAAACACATTCATATTAATCTCTTATTGCTCTAGTCCAATGAAAACTTCCATTATGTACTCATCAAGGATATATCAAAGTAAGTTTCATTTGTGTATTTATGAAAAATCTGCTTTCATCTCTATTTAAAAAACTACTTCTTATTGTTATATTTATTTATATCGTATTGGTATTTTCTATATTTTCTTCAGACTCCACCGTTCCAGCATAACATCACACAGAAATAAGATCATGGTATGTAACACCTGCCTATATCATACACATGATGATTATGTGTATAATCATCATGAAAACGTTTGTGTGAAAAAAGTCATCAGAATGGCAGAAGATGAATCTATTATCAAGTTTAAGAATTACTACAAACAGTTTAGATTTACCATTTGTAATCTACGCGGACGTTGAGTCTATTTTAGAAAAAGTTGATAATGCAGTAAGTAAAAGTACCACAAATGTACAGAAACATCATGCTTGTGCATTCGGTTATTTTATTAATTGTAGTTTCAAGAGAGAAAATAATTTATATAGACATTATTTTGGTGAAGATTCGGCGAATATATTTATCAAAAAAATTTTTGAAGATTGTACAGATATTTATTTAAATTATTTACTTAAAGTTAAGAAAATGTTCATAACCCCAATAGAAATAGCTCAATATAACAATGCAAAAAATTTTCTTATATGTAAGAAAATATTAAATAACGATAAAGTTAGAGATCATTGTCATCTTACGGGCAATTATCGTGGGGCAGCTCATAGCGAATGTAATTTCAATTATAAAACACCTCAGTTTATATCGGTTATCTTGCATAATCTTTCCGCATATGATATACAGCTATTTTTCAAAGAACTTTCTTCTATAAAATATTCTACAATAAAAGTGATTCCCCAGAACACAGAGAGTTATATTTCTTTTTAAATTTTCATCAGATTAGATGAAAAATATGGATTCGAAATAAGATTTATAGAGTCGTTTAGATTTATGGCTTCGAGTTTAGATACGTTAGCGAAAAATCTTGATAGCAATGATTTTAATACTATTCTGTCATGTTTCGTAGATGAAGCTCATTTCAACCTGGTTAGAAGAAAGGGTGTATTTCCGTACTCTTACATGGATTCCATGACTAAGTTTAAGGAAATTAAACTCCCTTCATCTAACGAATGAAGAATGTGATGTAGTCGAGTATGAACATGCTCAAAAAATATGGAGAGAGTTTAACTGTAAAACCCTCCTTGACTATACTGAACTCTACTTAAAGACAGATGTTCTTCTTCTAACCGACGTGTTTGAAAATTTTAGAAAAATTTTTAGAGATATATACGATTTGGACAACTGCCACTATTATACAGCACCAGGCTTATCTTGGGATGCAATGTTAAAAACCACAGAAGTTTCACTGGAACAGTTCACTGATTCCGAAATGTGTATGTTTATGCAACACGGAATTAGAGGTGGACTAGTTCAATGCTCGCAAAGATATTCGAAGGCGAATAACAAATATTTGGAAGATTTTGATGCATCAAAACCATCAGAATTTCTTGTATATTTACACGTTAACAAATTGTATGGTTGGGCCGGAATATCTTCCTTGCGGTGAATTTGTGTGGGTATGTCATACTAATTTTATTGTTAAAAAAATTTCTGATACTGCAGAGTATGGGTGCATTTTGGAAGTGGATATAGATTATCCCGATTCAGTGCATGATCTACATAATGATTTGCCATTTTGTCTCCAAAATAAGGCCCTGAAGGGATCCAAAATCGAAAAATTAGTTGCAGACTTACACTCAAAAACAAATTACACCATACACTATAGAGTTTTAAAACAAATGGCCTCATCTTAAAACAAATCCATAGAATACTCAGATTTAAGCAATCCCCTTGGCTTAAAAAATATATTGACTTAAACACATTTCATAGGACAAATGCTAAAAATAATTTTGAAAAAGATTTCTTCAAACTTTTAAACAATGCTGTTTACGGGAAGACAATGGAAAACATTGAAAAACGTAGGGACATTAGAATTACGTCATTTTGGGAAACGACAAACAGGAATCATTTAGGTCTCAGAGCATTAATTGCGAAACCAAATTTTAAGCAGTTGACAAAATTTTCTGATGAAATGTAAGCGGTAGAGTTAGAAAAAATGGAACCACTATATGATAAACCCATATATGTTGGTTTCACAGTACTGGAGTTATCGAAGTGGAGAATGTATGACTTCCATTATGGCTTCATGAAGCCTAAATTTGGAGAGAACATTTCTCTCAACTATATGGATACTGACCCATTTATTTATTCAATTAAAACTGATGATTTTTACGATGACATCCGTAATAATATTAGTTTGAATTTTGATACGTCAGAATATCCTATATATAATCAATTTCGTTTACCGCTACCAAAAAATGGATGATTGTAAAGAATTTTTTAATAGACACTGTAAAATTCATGCATAAGTAGAATATTAAACATTACTTAATATGAAAGCATCAATAGTAGAATGATTTAATAGATCATCCAAAGGAATTATGTGACGATGGTTCATATAAGTGTATTGAAATATACAAAGAATTACTTAATGTACTCGTATACAATATAAAAGTTCATCTCACTATTTATATGTTTCCGATTAAAATTAACTCAACAAATGAGAAAAAGCTACTAAATATAATAATTTGAAAATGAACAAAATGTTGAAATTTAATGAAAGTAAAAAATAAAATTAAACAGGAAAAATCTAGTTTGGTTGTGTATTTTTGAAGGAATGATTAGGAATGATAGGTCTTAAGAAAGATAATTAACGTAATATACTGGAAATTCTCTAAACTTGTTGGTCTGTAATATTCAGTAATATTCAGTAACACATAATATTATCACTTTTTATATTTTAAATTGTACATTTTCCATTTCGAAAGCTCTAGCAAGCGAAATTTTAAAATATGGCCATGGGCTATTATAATAAATCTTCACTCTATTCATTTCTATAGCTATCAAATCTTTAGAAAATATAGATAAACTACATAAATTGGGCTTAGATTTCCAATCTTTAAGAATGTATATGTGTATGAATTAGTATCAAACAAACATACTGAATAAATATGGACTTCAACTGGGATCATGCTGAAGCATACATAAATTGTAAAATGCAATATTAGCAGGTCTTACTTTATATCTGTATCTGTATGAGTATTAAATAAATTTACAGAAAAAATATTGAAAGCATGCCGAAGCATGCAAATTTAAAAGAATTCTTCACGTCACATAATTTTGTAAGTAAAAAATATTATGATTCTATGCTAAATGAAATACATAAATATGTATCTACTTTGTAAAAGAATAAAAAGAGCGAAATCGTAAATTCTAAGAGTATAGATTTTTAACTGAAACACCACTACATCTAGGACGCTTGCGTCACATCTTTTAAAAATTAAGGCCACTACGGGTGAATGAGGAAATTGTTTCTTCTCCGAAACTGTCCAAACAAAAGTCTACATGTAGAAATATTTGAAGCAAAAATTCCTTCAAACGTAGATATTCCAATGTTTCTGACACTATATGAAAACACCTAGGCTAAATTCATGGTAGAGGTGACTGAGTTCTTGAAGATCGATTTGGTGCAATACTTGTTTATTAAACATGTATTTCTGTGTATGTAAACTAATTTCTACATACATACATATACTCGCATATATGTATGTAGATATGAATACATTTGCATATGTACACACTCACATACGTATATATTTTCATTAAAAATAATGGATTTAAAAATTATATTAATGTTCTCTATTTCAAGTATTAAAATCAAAAAAAGTAGTTATACATCAGAAGAAAAAAATAAATAAAACAAGAGACTGACTGACCACCTGATATATAAAGCCTGTCTCACATGAAAACAAAGCATACTTAAACATAGCAGAAATATGTATACAATACACTAAACTTTAATACAATGAGAGACAAAGAAAAAAAAAAAACTTAAAAATAAAACAATTACAAAAAACCATAAAAGGCATAGACGATCACCCTTCATAAAATAAACCTATAGCCTATTAATGTAAAGATAGTAACATTATCAAGTAGTACAATTTAAGCAATTAAAATTTTAACATTTAATTACCCATAACGCCGACAAAGGACAGTCAGAAATTCCGACATGCAAAGTCATCTTGTATACTAGAAGAACCGTCGAGAGGATAGACCAAAATTCACAGAAAATGACTTCGTTCTCTTTTGATCGTTTTTCAAGAAGAAAATAAGATTGTTAATTGTGATTTGACTAATTTAAAAGTACATTTAAATTTAGTCTCATATCCATATGATGATCTTAATATAAAATTAAAACATGAAAGTTATGCAGTTCTAAATGATATGTATCTATATGATATATATCTACTACTCGTATATGAAAGAATTTCAAGGGCTTGTAACTGCATCACAGTTTAAGATAAAAGCTCCATTTAGTCAAAAGCGGTTCAATTGATATAGAAATTTAATTTGAAACAGCAAGCAAGGACCTCAGCTACTGCATTTTTACTGATGATCGAATAATAGAAAGTCCGGAAAATCTTATAAATTAAATAATATTAATGAAAAAAATAGTTTTAATAGACGTGTAAGGTTTCAAAACTAATTCGAATGCTTTTCATTACAAAAAGAAGTAGCGGATGTTTTCAACAGTAATGAGTATAACAATTTCATTATAAAACCACCATTTGATTTTAAATGTTTATCAATAAAAAAGGAAAGAGAAACAAAGTGTTCTAAAATATACATATGTAAAACTTGAGAAAAAAGACGATGGTTGGAAAAAATTTTACACCGAAAAATTTTTAACGGTGACTATATAGGCTACATCAACTTTAAACAAATGGAAATAAAATATATTAAATATTTCTACTATAGTTACTACAACTAGAGAGGAATTCAATTTTACTTAAAACAGAAACTCCTAACAAATTTTTAAGTAAGTACGTCTTTTAATTTCAAATAAAAAACTATGGAGATATTTCACATCTATACACAAAAGACCAAGCGAATATTTACAATAGCAATAAAAGACCGCACATGACAAAAAAATGTATTTAAACAGGGATCTCCAGACTTATTTTTATGTACCTACATACATACATACATAAAATCAATTTGTAGATCAATATGTACATATGTACACATATTATCAAATTTCTTACCTATGCTCAAGTATTTATTGGATTTTAACAATCACACTTATATATCTACATCATGAAAACATACAAAAAGTTCTCCAAGCCATTTACGCTTGAAGACGAAAGTCGAAGAAGACAAATGTACTTAAATAAACAAACTTATCACAGACCAGTCAAACTCTATCGCGCATATACACATACACACACACAAAATCGCCACGATCGTACACAAGAATTTTGCAAAATCTGAAATTAATATTTATACAAATCTAAACAAATTTCTGACCGACAGACTTTAACACTGGAGAAATTTAAGCTTGATAAAATATAAAGCAATCTCATCCTCCAATATGAAAAACATACTAGGATTAGGGAAGTTCAGATATATGCTAATATTTTCTGGCAAAAAATGTTCATATGAGAAATAATTTATTTCTACGTACATATAAATACTATGGTGAGAAAATCACATACACAAACATATACTAAAATTCATCTACGAAAAATTAAACAACGCGCCTGCCCTCACAAATCACAGTCAGCCTAAAGTTCTTACAGATATACATACACAAAATCTCAAGGTAACATACAATCTATCAATCTTAACGACATAAATCACGATCAGCCTTAAACTCATATAGACATACATACACACAAATATGGATACATATACATGAACACCTTCACCTCACCTCTCATTAATCATGATCAGCTCCCACAGATATACACACAAATTGCGCGGTTATATATTTCATGAACACTTCGCCCATCATAAATCACGATAAGCCTTAAATTTAAACAAATTCTCAAGGTCACATACAATCGATCAATCTGAACAATCCAAATCACGATCAGCCTTAAACTTCTATAGACATAATTGCACAAAAATTCCTACAAACATATAAACTCCAAATTTCTATAGATACATATTACAATAACACCCCCCGCCTACCTCAAATCAAGGACAGACTTAAACTGCTACATATACATACATACATACACACACACATAGGCACATTCTATCTATCTATCACAAAAACACCCTCCCCCACCTCAAATCACAATCAGCCTTAAACTCTTACGAACATACATATACACAAATTCCCACGGATACGTATTACATGAACACTCACCTCACCTTTCATAAATCACAGACAGCCTTAAACTCTTACAGACATACATACATACATGTACACAGATTCCCACGGATACACATTACAACAACTCCCCGCCCTCCACCAGCCGATCTACCTCAAATACATCCCGCCCCCACCAAGCACATCTTGGCTTAAATTCCAACAAGCATAAACGCCACCGAATTCCCACGGTTACATATTACAAAACACCCTCACCTACCCAAATCACGGGCAGCCTTAAGGTCTCACAATTTAGACACACCCGGCGCTCCACCAATCACAGCCAGACTTCAATTCCTACAGCTAGACATACCCACAAATTTTCCGTCGGCATTAGGAAAAATCATTTGCATGATTTTCCCGTCGGGATTTGAAAAAAATAAACATGTTTTACCGTCGGCATTTGAAAAAAATAAAACATGTTTTTCCGTCGGCATTTGAAAAAAATAAAGATGTTATCCCGTCGGCATTAGAAAAAATAATCATGTTTTGCAGTCGGCATTAGAAAATCATATACATATAAAAGCTTCAAACCTATAAAACTCCTTAATGTATTCCCACAAAATATTCCGCGCACAAGTTCCCATGGTCATACATACATACATACAAACATACATACACTTATTATAAACAAAAAACAGTTAATGTAAACAAAAAAACATTTAATGTAAACAAAAAAAAACATCAAAGCGCACCGAAAACACAATTTCTCAAATTTCACAAATTTCAGCAAAATTTTAAAATTTCAGTCCAGAATTTTTAGAAATTTCACACAAATTTCACAATTTTAATTGGGGCAGGACGCCCAGTTCCCTACTACTCATAAGCCAAACTATATATACTGGGACGATCCAAATGAGTTAGTAGATCGTCTTCAACTACTGCTTGCGTCACAAGCTGCAGGTCATACTAACCACAATAACGAGATTGTATCAATTATTGAAGAACTACGTGAAGCAAATATAATACATTAACTTTAAAAAATATATACATATGTATGTATATAAAGTATGTCTGTTGATAAATTTGGACATTATTTAAACGATACTAGCAGCATAATTTCTTTGAAAAATGCACCTAAACTGTTGGGGTTCTTTGTGGATACGAACAACAACATTGATGTCCAAAACAAAAGAATTAAAAATGTTGCAAAAGCTCTGGAGGAACACGATGTTATCAATAAATTGTTTCTGCAAACTCAAATCGAAAAAGTAGAAGAGAAATTAATAAACATACTTTAAGGAAGACAATAATATAATTCGAGAAGATATTCAAATGCAAATCGAGGAGCTATAACGCGAAATAAAATTAGATATAGAATTATAAAATTGAAAAACACATTCTAAAAATTAAATCTCCTTTTGAAGAACAAATTGAACAGATTAATGAGAAAATTTATAGATTGAAAAGCTACATGCGTCAAGTAGATCACAACACTCTCCAAAAAATTTGTAAAACAACTTAATGTCTTCAAAAAGAAATTTAGTAAACGAACTGCATAAGCAAGCTCGAAAAGTTTTTATGCGTCGTAGAGTTGTAATGAAAGGAATAGATGATCTTTGGCAAGGTGATTTAGTTGCAATGGGGAACTATTCTAGAGAAAACAGAAATTATCGATTTTTGTTAACTGTACTTGACACATTTTCAAAATTTGCATGGGCAGTACCACTAAAAACTAAAACTGCACTCGAATGAAGTAAGGCGATGGAAAATACTTTTGAATTAGGACGAGTACCAAAAAACTTACGAACAGATGATGGTAAAGAATTTTTCAACAAACACTTTGTAAATTAATGGATAAATACAACATTATTCACTACTCAACATATAGCAGTATGAAAGCAACAATAGTAGAATGATTTAATAGAACATTGAAAGGAATGATGTGGAAAGAATTTAGCTTTAATGGGTCATATAAGTGGATTGATATATACAAAGATTTAATTAATGCATACAATTAATTAATGCAAAAATTAAAGTCAACTCAACAAATGAGCAAAAGCTACTAAATACAGTAATTTGAAAATGTATAAAATGTCGAAATTTAATGTAGGAGATCATATACGCATAAGCAAATATAAGCATACATTTGAAAAAGTTTATACTCCAAATTGGACCACAGAAATTTTCACAATTACAAGAGTTCAAAATACAAATCCTACAACATTCATATTAGAAGATTAAGAAATGTAGACACCTACAACAATATGTTTCATATAGGGGAACATACAATTGAAATACCAATTGGATCTTACGAATTGAATGATATTGTAGATTTTATACAAGAGCAATACAGAAGACTCTGTCCAGAAAATAAGATTTTTATAGAAGCCAATAACAATACAATGCAAGTTAAAGTTAATAGTTCCAAAGATCCTGTATATTTTAATAAAAACAATACAATTGGAAAACTTTTAGGATTCAATACCAAAATCCTAACACCAAAAAAATATTATTACTCAGATCTTCCAGTTAATATTTTTAACGTGAATCTCTTGCGAATTGAAAGTAGTATCGCTATTAACACATATATGAATAACTTCAAATCGCATACACTTCATGAATTTCCGATTAATGTGCCTCCAGACTATAGTTGATCAACACGGTGATTTAATTAATTTTCGAGGAGAGGAAATTACAATACGAATACATTTGAGGTCAACTAAATAATGCTAATATACAACACAAATACATTGAAAAATAAAGCAGTAACAACAACAACAAGAACATTAAAGCGACCACTTCAACAGAAAGCACTAACAACATCAAATAAAAATTTTCTAAAGTCCTTGAATTTTAAATTGAAGACAAAATGAGTTCAATAATAGATGTCTTAGATAAACCCTTGTCGGATGAGAATATAATCAAAAAGGACTATCATACATATGTACCATACTTACAATCTTACAACAATAATGATGAAATCAGAATTTCAATACAAAATCAAGATTTGTACGTGCTACCCAGTGAGAGCTACATTTATGTTGAAGGATTTGTTGCTGATGATAATAACTCCAAATCTTCTTCATCTTCGGAGAATTTTTTATTACAAAACAATCTTGTGGAATATCTATTTGATGAAATTCGCTATGACCGCAATGGAATTGAAATTGATCATACAAGATATTTAGGAGCCACGAGCACCATAAAAACCTTGGTTTCTCTATCACCAATCGAAAGCAATGTGATGCAAAATGCTGTATGGAACAAAATTGACGATGTCACTCTTGCAAATGGATTTTTCAATTTCTATGTACCTCTAAAAATGTTTCTAGGATTCGCTGAAGACTACAACAAAGTTATATTAAATGGAAAACATGAACTGATACTCTTGCGCAATAAGAACGACGAAGATCTTGTACGCTCGAGTGTTTCTACTGAAAAAGCTAAACTTACAATTTCACTCATCTCATGGAGAATACCTCATGTTCAATTATCTGACCTTAGCAAATTGAATATGATTAAAATTATTAACAATGGTGCTTCTATACCCATGGCATTTCCCAGTTGGGATTGTCATATTAATCCACAATTAAACACAGGATCTAGCCATATTTGGAATGTTAAACTGGCTGCAAACAGAGAACGCCCCCGTTTTGTGGTGATCGCTTTTCAACAAGAAAATAAGTGTGTTCATTGTGATTTGACTAATTTAAAAGTACATTTAAATTCAGTCTCATACCCGTATGATGATCTTAACATAAAGTTCAAAAATGAACGTTATGCAATTCTATATGATATGTATCTAAGATTCCAACAAAGCTACTATATTAAAGAATCTCAACCGCTTCTAACTGCATCAAAATTTAAGACAAAAGCTTCTATTATTGTAGCAGATGTCAGTCATCAGAATGAATCACTCAATAATGGACCGATTGATATAAAAATAGAATTTGAAACAGCAACTAATATTGCAGCAAAGAGATCAGCTTACTGCATTCTTATTCATGATCATATAATAGAATATATACCCATCAAAGGACAAGTTCAAAAAGTGTTATAAATTGAATAATATGGAAAATAACATAATTTTTATAGACGTACAAGGTTTCAAAATTAATTCAAACGATTTCATCGCAAAAGAAGTAGCGATTGTTTTCAACAATTATGAATATAACAATTTCATTATAAAACCACCATTTGATTTTAAATGCTTATCAATCAAACAGAAGCAAAGTGGCTAACAAAAAACTATCATCACCTAAGCTGGACTACTGGATCAGTTTCATTTCATAGCGCTTGCAATTTTTTAAAAGCTAACGCAAGATGTTCTAAAATTTACGTAAAAGGTGAAGAAAAAAGACTATGGTTGGAAAAAATGTTACACCGAAAAATTTCTAACATTGAGGATATAGGCTGCATCTACTTTAAACAAATGGAAATCAAGCATCCAAAATATTTATATTGTAATTATCATAAATTTGGTGTATGCGCATTAAAAAATGCTATTTTACTAGCAAAAGAAATGTCTTGCTTTAAATGACCTTTTTACTTTTTAAAATATTAATGTATGTATTATTATAAAATTTAAAAAAATTTTAAACAATAAATGTATGCAAAATAAAAGAATGTACAAGTGTTTTCTTATTTCAAATACAAACTACATAAAGGAAAGAGAAGGAAGTGGGAAGGAGGAGGAGACGTTAACTTTTTTTGCTTACTTGCAAATTTATACTTTTTTTTTTAAATAATCGTTGACAAAGAAAATGATTAAGCTGCAAAATATAAATGTATTCAATAAAATATTCCACACACAAGTTCCCAACGCACATTTATACATGCATACATTCATACATGCATACATACATTTATACATTCATACATACATACATTTATACATACAAATATATTTCTTAAACAAATAAACACAATATAAACTTATCTGGGACAGACAAACTCAACCACCCACACACATTTTTTTTGTTGTGCTCACATACATGAGAACATTTTATAAATAAATAAATAAAATAATTAAATAAATTAAATTAATTTAATAATAAATTAATTTATTTAATTATTTTATTTATAAACAATTTATAGCGTTAGGAAATCACTCAAACACATCTCCACGATTCATATGAGAACCGCGTAGTAGTCATCAAATCTATTTTCTCTGATATTACTGATATAGTATTACGATAACAAATTTATACAAACTAGCAACACAGGTAATTTTCCCTTTGGTATTAGGAAAAATAATCATGTTTTGCCGTCGGCATTTGAAAAAACTAATTATGTATTGCCGTCGGTATTTTAAAAAATTAATCATGCATTGCCGTCGGCATTAGGAAAAATTATCATGCATTGCCGTCGGCCTTAGTAAAAATTAAGTTTCACAACTCCCCCCCCCCCCCCCCCCATTAGTATTAGGAAAAATAATCTCATGATTTTCCGCTGGCATTAGAAAAAATCATTTTCATGATTTTCCCGTCGGCATATATGTATACTTATGAAATCTTAATCTTATGAAACCCCTTAATCCACCCCACAATCATACATACATATAAACTCCCACGGTCATAAAAAACCTGACTTATTGAACCGCCCTCGTATATAGTAATAATAAAAAAAAACTCCTTATGTAAACAAAAAACTCCTTATGTAAACAAAAAATCGGACGGACTTATTGAACCACCATCGTAGGTATCAAATTTCACAAATTTTAAAATTTGGGTAATTAAAATTTTAAAACTTCACAATTTTAATTTGTCGCAGAATCGCTATTTCCCTACTACCAGCTACCAGAAAACCTGATCTTATAGCTGATAAACTGATCTGAAAACCGGACCAGGTAACTGATAACCTGATTTGATACCTGATAACCTGATCTAAAAACAAGACCAGCTTCCTGATAGCTGATAACCTGATCTGAAAACCAGACAAAGTAGCTGATAACCTGATCTGATACCTGGCAAGCCGATCTGATACCTGATAAGCTAATCTGAAAACCAGATCATCTACCTGAAAACCTGATATGATAGCTGATAACCTGATCTGAAAACCGCAGCAGGTACGTGATAATCTGATTTGATACCTGATAACCTGATCTAAAAACGAGACCAGCTATCTAATAAGCTGATCTGATAGCTGATAAATTTATCTGAAAACCATACCAGGTAGCTAATAGCCTGATCTGATAGCTGATAAGCTGATCTGAAATTTAGCCCAGTTAGCTGATAACCTGATCTGATACCTGATAACCTGATCTGAAAACTAAACCAGGTACCTGATAACCTGATCTGTTAGCTGATACCCTGATCTGGAAACCAGACCAGGTACCTGATAACCTGAGTAGATTAGTAATGGCGACGATAGTCCAAGTTACTGGCAACCCTGTTGCATATGGGGGATTTTGGGGATTCATGCTGAGATTTTCTTAGCTATGTGTGTGTGTGTGTGTTAAAGTTTGATTCTCTGTTTATATGTATGTATGTATGTATATACATACTTGTGTGTACAGCTTTTGTTGTGTTGTAGAGAAACTTTGTGCTTACAGTGGGTTTATGGATGAATCTGTGAGTGTTTGTATATGTGTATGTATGTGTGTGCATATGTGTGCGTTTTTGTATTTACTTGCATATTTGCCAGTATCCACTACTTTTGTTGTAGTGAGAGACAAACATTATACCCTATAGGAAATGTTGATGTTGAAAATGTACTGACTCCCTTTTAACTTTGTAACCAGTACTACTCTATAATTATTCTTCATGCAATGCTTCGTGCTATAGACATAGACTAGACATAGTCACTACTTAGTTCTTATGGGAAAATGGAGACATACCAACCAGACAGTTAGTTACTGGTATATTTCTATAATTTACGTACATACAAATATATGCATATTGACAAGTTGTTGACAATTCCACCACAAATACGTCATACCTGTTTTCTCTCTTTCTTTTATTCTGAGGGATAGAAGAAAACTTATTATACCAAAATTGTCACCAGAATTTTAGTGTTGACACAAAGGTACTTGGTCCCAGTCTGACTGCAGGGTAGTAATAAGGGATCTGTGTGTTTGTGTGTATGTAGTGATCGTTATTTGATAGACTTTGGTTTGCTCCTCTGATTTTTCGTTGCTTTGCTTATGTCTGATTATTATTGTATGTATACATTTATTTTTGGGGTCTCTGGGGAAATAATATAAAAGCTGTAGGTAGTGGCAACCCTGATAGATGTTTGGAATGGAGGGGGATAGGGAATGCATTTGGTAATGTATGTATGCATGTTTATGTTGTTGGATTAATGTATGAGATCGTATCTATTTTTGCTTTGAAGAATATCATTGCTTGTGTGAATTACATCAACACTTCTTCATGCATATTTACATATATGTGTATATATGTTTTCTACGCTATTGACATTGCTATTCTTATAGAGATAGAAAAATGTTGTGTTGGCGTAGGTTTTATATGTACAAGTGCATTTCAGATATTAAATATTTTAAGTTCCATCAGGTTGACAAACAGAGTTTTATGAATAGGGGTAATTATATTTTTATTTTAGTATATTTTACTTTAACAAAAACTTATAGAGGGACCTGCACTCGCGTCCCTCGATTCTCGTATGAATTGTGTGTATGTGTGTGTGTGTGTGTATGTGTGTGTGTGTGTGTATACGAATTTCATCATACGTCGTAATACCATCAGAGAAATTAGATTTGATGACTACTACGCGATTCTCATGTAGATTGTCATCAGTTACTTTGATATCTCAATAAGTCACAACCTATTTTCCAAATCAAATTTTTAAAGTGTTTGAAAACAAACAAAAAAAAAACTACAAAAGTGTTAAAACTAATTATTGCTTGATAAACAAGTTTATAGTGTATAAAAAATTTTTTTTTTTTTTTTTTTTTTAGTACATAAATTTATTTATTGTATCTTCAAATATGAACTAACAATAATTATTCAAATCTTAAATCTAAATATAATTAATTCGGCCCGACCAGTGTCGGACATAAACTTAGTGATAGTTATTAATAATACATAAGTAGTGATAAGCAAAAACAAAAGTATTTTCAAGCAGTTTCTTCTGGAGTGTTGAGTATTAGAGCCCTTGTGTCCCTCTTTTTTAAGCGGATGTGTCCAGTAAAATTCAAGATATTACGAGCAAGCGGATTAGGATGAGACTCGAGTTTTGTAAGATATTTGCCTGCGTATTTTGCAATTTCTTCAGTTACTTGTGGCATATTCAAATCACGATGTAAATTTGAATTTCTTATGTACCATGGAGCCGATGTTATTATCCGTAAAATTTTGTTTTGCCTTCATTGAATTTTTTCTATATTTGAAGCTGAAGCAGTACCCCATAGCTGAATTCCGTAGCACCATATAGGTTTTAAAAGCGACTTGTATATTAAAAGTTTACAATCTAGACTGAGGGTTGAATTTCTACCAATCAGCCAATGTATCTGAGTTAGTTTAAGTTTCATTTGCGTTAACTTAGAGTCAATGTGGTGTTTCCATGTAAGCCTTCGATCAAGGTGTATACCAAGGTATTTCACTTGTAAATTTTGAGGAACAATTTCATTATTGATTGTAATGGGGGAACAAGTGTCTTTTCGTAGGGTAAATGTTACCTGAGCACACTTCTGTTCGTTTACCTTTATTCTCCACCTGTTTAACCATAGTTCTAGCTGAGTAATATGTTGCTGAAGATATCGGGAAGCCTCGTGAGGGTTTTCGTGCATACTAAGGCAGGCTGTATCATCGGCAAATGTAGATGTGTGAATATTACTGCTCAAAGGCATATCACAAGTATAAATCAAATACAAAACTGGCCCCAGTATACTCCCCTGTGGCACACCGGATGAGATTTTTTCAGGCATACTCATAAAGTCTCCTTCCACAACAGTGAATTTCCGGGCAATAATGTAACTTTCCAAAAGATTTAGAATGTTTATCGGTAAATAAGTCTTTAATTTTAAAATTAGGCCTTCATGCCACACTTTATCAAATGCCTGAGAAACGTCAATAAACAGCGCAGAGCAATACTTCTTTTCTTCAAAAGTTTTTCGTATAAATTGAACCAATCTATGAGTTTGTTCAATGGTGCTATGCTGACTTCTAAAACCAAATTGATGGTCCGGTATACACTCATTATCAGTTAGAATTGGGGACAATTTTATCATGAGTAACTTTTCAAAGAGCTTTGACATTGTTGACAGTAAACTTATTGGCCTATATGACTCAGCCTTGGTAAGATCTTTGCCCGGCTTTGGAATCATTTTAACCTTGGCAAGCTTCCAGCTGTTTGGATAATATTCCAGACGTAAAATGGCATTCAAAATGAATAACAGGATTCTAATTGCAATACGAGGCAACTTCATCAGAATCTGGTTACTAATTTCATCAATACCCGGAGCTTTTTTCGGGTTGAGTTCAGCAATTAGTTTTTGTACATCACGCGTCTTAAATTTTATGGGTCGAGGGGGTAGCGCAACTACACTCGGCAAATCAACAGCACCAGTACATGAGTTTGGGGTAAATACAGATTTTAAATGCTCAGCAAATAATTTACCTTTTTCACAGTCGCTTCTTGCCCAATCTCCGGTAGATGTGCGCAGAGGTGGTTTAAACTCGACGGGTGTTTTAAGCTTTCTAGCAGCGCGCCACAAAGAGTAATTAGTTGCTGGTGTGACATCAAGACCTTCCAGATAATTTTTAAGAGATGCAGTTTTTTCAAATGCAAGCAACTCTTGGAGTCGTTTAGTGCACTCTTTAAACCTAGTTTTATGTTGATGTGATCTGTACTGTTGCCATTCCCTTCTAGCTCTTCTTTTTTCACACACGAGACGTTCAGTATCAGTAGAATAAATTCTATTAAACCCAGTCTGCGGATGGGAGGTAGTGGCATGTTCAGCAGCCTGTTTAATATTTTCATTAAGGTTGGCAATATTAGATTCAATATCATCGGGTGTTCTTAGCGTAATATTTTCTGTGCAATGAGTACTAAGATATTTTTTGAATCCCAGCCAATTAACACGATTTATCATCTTCACGTAAGGATGAGGTAAGTCACTTCTTAATGGGCTACAAATTGAAACGATCGTGGGAGAGTGGTCGGACGAGAGATCTAGAGAAGCTTCAACTTGAATTAAATCCCTAGAAATATTTTTCATGACGCCAAAATCTATAACATCCGGAATTTTTTGTATGTCAGTAGGCCAGTAAGTGGGCTCTCCACTTGAAACGACGTCCAAGCCCATTTTTGAAATTGTATTGAACAAAGCTCTTCCTCTAGGTGTAATAAGGCGCGAACCCCAGAACGTATGTTTGGCATTATAGTCCCCAACTGCTACGAAACAAGGGCCAAGAGATTTGAAGAAATCCTCGTATTGATCTTCAGTAATTGCGAATCTGGGAGGGGAGTAAATTGATGATATTACAAAATTAGTGCAAAAATTTTCAATACAAATATTCGTTGCTTGTAGATGTTCTTCAGAAATGTTGTCAATAATATAATGCTTGAGTCTTGACCTTATTAGAATTGCTGATCCACCGCATGCTCTTCTTCTTGGGTCCTTTGAATCATATAAGGTGTATCCAGAAATTTTAAAAATACTTCTCGAAGTTAAATGAGTCTCTGAGACCAACATTATATCAATATTTTTTTCCGTGAGGAAGTGCTCAAGTTAATTTTTATATTGACGAATGCGGTTTGCGTTCCAGAAACATATTTTTAACGTGTTCATGGTATTTTTACCAAAGCTTGAAGCAGTGTATTCTGCATTCGCAGCATTTCTTGCATCATGCTAGTCATATTTGTTGTAAAATTATTTATAGTTTGCACCAGATTATCAATAGTAGCTTCAAGGCGATTGAAATTAAAGCTTGAGTTTGTATTTGTTGAATTATTTGGTGGTGAAACATTTTGAGTAGGAATAAAATTTGTCTTAGCAGCATCGGCATACGATACACGGGAAGTAACTGGTTGGCTCACTTGCGCAATAGAGGCGGATAAAGCGTTTGCTGATTGAGCTGGAGCTAATTTTGGTTTTTGCCCCATTAGTCTTTTTGACGAAAGAGTACACAGGACAACCTCTGTAGTTAGCGGTGTGATTACCTCCACAATTGCTGCATTTTGTATCACTCTGATTTTTTGGCTTATTGCAACTAGCAGTGCCGTGTAATTCGCCGCACACAACACAAACAGTAGGTAAATTGCAGTAAGTTTTAGTATGGCCATATTCTTGACAATTATACTGTACGGGTCCAGAACGCTTATGTGGTTCTTCAACTGTTATTTTTCGGTATAAAAGATATTTTAGATTATAAATTGGATGCGTCTCATTTTTTCTCAATTTTATATCATTTGGCTCCAGTTCAACGCGAAATAGAGGCTGGGGGATCTTTTCCCTATTTATTATGTTCGATACATTTTTTACCTTAAATCCTTGGAGGACGAGTGCATCTTTTATTTCTTCGGGAGCGACATAGGAATCTATGCCCTTCAATACGATCTGCAGACCTTTAGCACTCTTGAGCTGATATGTGTAGAAATTTGTTTTACTTTTTTCAAATTCAGAAACCATTGTGCGAAAATCTTTTTCTTCATAAATTTGAATTTTCGTTTCATCAATGCTACCACGTTTTATTGGAACAATGTGAAATTTATTCTCACCAATTACCGAAATTAATTTTTTAATAAGAGCGTTTGAGTTTTTTTCTCTTAAATAGATTGGTGGCGGCTTGGAGGTTTTGTTCGCAGATTCAGCGGGTTTGTCGTTGTCATCTTGCAATATTTTAAAACGGTTTTGGCGATAAGTAGATGATGCGCTGTTATCCCTAGATATCTTTGGAGCAGATGAAATTTTAGAAGATTTTGGGCTTCGCCCGCGCTTTACCACAGTTATATATCTGTCCATTCCGACTTGGACCTTGGGTTTTTGGCTACTCTTATCTATAGTGAAAACAGGGTTAAGTGATGACCACGAGGCCGAAGCGGATGATATCGCTGAGTTAAATGTAGAGGTACTAGGCAACGGTAATGTTAACGAATCACTAGTTGGCATTGGACAAAGCGAAGTTGATCGCTGACGAAAATGCGGCTTTGCCGTTAGAGAAAGTCTATCATCAGATTTTTTGTTTTTATTGCTTTTATTAAGAGCTTCAGAACTCACAGTAAGTCTATTATCAGATTTGTTATTTTTATTGTTATCATTGAGAGCATCAGAACTCACAGTAAAATAGGCATTACTGCCGTTATAACTCACTTCACAATTATTTGTTTTTGAGGTACTCATATAGGTATTCCTCAAGGGTACTTTGTGTTTTTTTGTTTACGGTTTTTTTTTGTTTTTGTTATTTCTATATGTAAAAATATTAGCAAAGCAAAAAAAAAGCTTATTTATCAAAGTTAATATGTACTACGAATATTTTTTTGTATGATTTTTTTTTGTTTAGTATGTATGTAAGCAAAATTCCGCTATTACGTCTGTTCACTATGAAGGTACAACGAGAACTCCACATATATATAAAAAAAAATTAAAAAAAAAATAAATAAATTGTTTATAAATAAAATAATTAAATAAATTGTTTATAAATAAAATAATTAAATAAATTGTTTATAAATAAAATAATTAAATAAATTATAAACAAATAAAGAAAAATAATTAAATAAAATGAATACCGCAAGTTGTCCCATCTGCAATAAAGTCTTTATGACTCAAACAAAAGTAAATAAGCATATAGAAACCCACACCTATGCTAGCCAGTCGAAGGCTATGTTGGGAACTAGTAAGCTAAATATTAAAAACAAATATTGTGAGGATTGTGATGAGATGATTTCATCAAATGATTGTATGGCTCACGTCAGAACCATAAAACACAAAAACAGCTGTCAGCAAGAACAGATTAACGATTTTCTCACTAGAAGAATAAGCAACTTCAATGGGAGGATCGATACATATATCCTCCTCAACAAAAATGCGTGTGTCTTGTTTCCGGAGGAGTTTCTCGCATCTGCAAAGAGCTCCATAGTAAAACAACTTAATGAACGTAGTAGGATACATACTACGTTTAAATTTAATATGGAGCTCACATGTGATTATATCAAAATGGTGAATGATGAGATGAATATTAGCCAACTTGTACACATCTCAAAGATGATGTTGATGACCCTCTCTGATGACATAGAGAAGATGTACAAAAAACAGGCCGATGAGCTTAGAGCCAAAATGGAAGAATGTCAAGAGAGTGATAGCGGATGGATCTTGATTTCAATAAATTCCCTTGAAGTTAATATAAATCAGGCGTCCATAATAAGAGGATCGAGCTTTATCCCTCTCCCAAAAAATATTGCAATGAAACGTGCATGCATAAATATCGAGAACAATGATATTTATTGCTTTAAATGGTGTCTCATTGCGGCTTTGTACAAAAATAGCGGTCTGAATCCTAAACAACGGAAAAACTTTAAAAACTATAATATAACAAACATTTCTGATGAGAATATTAAATTAGGAGCAATTATGTTAAATTTGTAATGCCTAGAGTTTCCACTCCCATATTCACTCCCATTGAAGCAGATAAAACAATTCGAAAATCAAAATGATCTGAGCATCAATGTATTTGGTCATAATGGCACATCGCTTATAGGACCATACTACATAACAAAAGGAGAAAACACATTCATATTAATCTCTTATTGCTCCAGTCTAATGAAAACTTCCACTATGTACTCATCAAGGATATATCAAAGTAAGTTTCATTTGTGTATTTATGAAAAATCTACTTTCATCTCTATTTAAAAAGTTACTTCTTATTGTTATATTTATTTATATCGTATTGGTATTTCCTATATTTTCTTCAGACTCTTTCGTTCCAGCATAACATCACACAGAAATAAGATCATGATATGCAACACCTGCCTATATCATACACATGATAATTATGTGTATTATCATCATAAAAATGTTTGTGGGAAAAAAGTCATCAGAATGTCAGAAGATGAATCTATTATCAAGTTTAAGAACTACTACAAACAGTTAGATGTACCATTTGTAATCTACGCGGACTTTGAGTCTATTTTAGAAAAACTTAATAATGCTGTAAGTAAAAGCACCACAAATGTACAGAAACATCATGCTTGTGCATTCGGTTATTTTATTAATTGTAGTTTCAAGAGAGAAAATAATTTATATAGACATTATTTTGGTGAAGATTCGGCGAATATAAGTTTAAGGAAATTAAACTCCCTAGTAGAGAAGAGTTCTTCAATATTCTAACGAATGAAGAATGTGATGTAGTCCAGTATGAACATGCTCAAAAAATATGGAAAGAGTTTAACTGTAAAACCTTCCTTGACTATACTGAACTCTACTTAAAGAGAGACGTTCTTCTTCTAACCGACGTGTTTGAAAATTTTACAAAAATTTGTAGAGATTTATACGATTTGGACAGCTGCCACTATTATACAGCACCAGGCTTATCTTGGGATGCAATGTTGAAAACCACAGAAGTTTCACTGGAACAGTTCACTGATTCCGAAATGTATATGTTTATGCAAAACGGAATTAGAGGTGGACTAGTTCAATGCTCGCAAAGATATTCGAAGGCGAATAACAAATATTTGGAATATTTAGATGCATCAAAACCATCAGAATTTCTTGTATATTTAGACGCTAACAACTTGTATGGTTGGGCGATGTCGGAATATTTTCCTTGCGATGAATTTGAGTGAGTATGTGATACTGATTTTGATGTTGAAAAAATTTCTGATACTGCAGAGTATGGGTACATTTTGGAAGTGGATATAGATTATCCCGATTCAGTGCATGATCTACATAATGATTTGCCATTTTTCCCCCAAAATAAAGCCCTGGGGGGATCCAAAATCAAAAAATTAGTTGCAGACTTACACACAAAAACAAATTACACCATACACCATAGAGTTTTAAAACAAGCCATTTCAAAAAGTCTCATCTGAGAACAAATCCATAGAATACTCAGATTAAAGCAATCTTCTTGGCTTAGAAAATATATTGACTTAAACACATTTCATAGGACAAATGCTAAAAACAATTTTGAAAAAATTTCTTCAAACTTTTAAACAATGCTGTTTACGGGAAGACAATGGAAAACATTGAAAAACGTAAAGACAATTGAATTACGTCATCTTGGAAAACAACAAACAGGAACCATTTAGGTCTCAGAGCATTAATTGCGAAACCAAATTTTAAGCAGTTGACAAAATTTTCTGATGATATGTATGCGGTAGAGTTAGAAAAAATGGAACCACTATATGATAAACCCATATAAGTTGGTTTCACAGTACTGGATTTATCGAAGTGGAGAATGTATGACTTCCATTATGGCGTCATGAAGCCTAAATTTGGAGAGAACATTTCTCTCAACTATATGGATACTGACTCATTTATTTATTCAATTAAAACTGATGATTTTTACGATGACATCCGTAATGATATTAGTTTGAAATTTGATACGTCAGAATTTCCTATAGATAATCAATTTCGTTTGACGCTACTCAATGAGAAGGTTTTGGGAATGATGAAAGATGAAAACAATGGGGATATAATGACAGAATTTGTTGGTTTAAGAACAAAAATGTATTCTCTGTCGACTCTTCGCTCGGAAGCTGTTAAAAAATCAAAAGGGGTCAAAAAGTCTGTATTTAAAAATTTGTCCCTTAATGATTACAAAAGTTGCTTATTCGAATCCAAAATTATCTCGGATGAAATGTTTTTGTTTAGATCTAAAATACATCAACTATATACCCAAAAACTACATAAAATAGCACTTAGCTTTTCTGATGATAAAAAAAATATAATGAAAGATAAAATAAAAACGCGCGCTTGGGGACATTACATAGACCGACACAATGAAACAATGGATGTAAAATAGAATGATTCCTACTAAATTGCATGTAAGATGACAAGGAGAATTTAATTTTGTACTAATTGTATTTATTTAATTATTTATTAATTTATTTATTATTTAATTATTTGTTTATGAATGTATCTATTAATTTTAGTATTTTATTCACTCAAAAGCATGTTAAAATTGAATGGTTTAAAACTTTTATCTTTTTACCTATACCCAACTTATTTGTAAATAAAAATAAAATATTAGATTAATGATGTTTTTTTCTTTTTTATATCTGTACATTTTTATTTATACATAGAGTTGAATTTGTATTAGTACTAAGATTTTTAAGAAAAACTGTTAAATAAAATATTGAAAAAATAATAAAATATTAAAATGGTTTTTATTTCAGCATAAATTTACTAAATAGAAATTTAAGCTACAAACGTCTAAATTTTTATATTTTGCTTATCTACGAGTTGGCTTTACTTCACTAGATCAAAAAGTTTTTCTTTTTGTTTATTTACAAATTTTTGTTATTTGTTTTCATATCGCTTAAACATGCACATTTTTGTTATCTTTGAAAGGTTCTACACAAGAGGAATTGAATTTCACAATATTATGAAATTCCGTTAAATTTCATTAGATACTTTCTTATCGACACCAACAGCTTTAACACCATCTCATCCATGTCTGCTATTAGATCAGGTATCAGATCAGCTTATCAGGACCTGGTCTCGTTTCCAGATCAGCTTATCAGGACCTGGTCTGGTTTTCAGATCAGCTTATCAGGACCTGGTCTGGTTTTCAGATCAGCTTATCAGGACCTGGTCTGGTTTTCAGATCAGCTTATCAGGACCTGGTCTGGTTTTCAGATCAGCTTATCTGATTCAGATGCGGTTATAGCAAATAGATGTATCAAGTTTAAAGTTAGATTAATAACTAAAGTATATTTTTATGAACAGTAGTTTGTATAGTTATGAAATAGTCAAATTGCTTTCTGTAGCGACCTCATTTAATTCATTATCTGTGCTTATATTCAAAATTCCATATTTATCCTTCCAACACTTTACAAATTTCTTAAACTTTTTCAAAATTCATATTACTGACTACATGATCCCTATAGACGTGCTTAATATTTTTCTCATCTTACTTAAACATTATAATAACATTTGCATTGGCTTTTATACAACATTTCGAATGTTGTTTAAGCAAAATTCACTAAAATTGTATTCGTAATAGAATTTTAGCTTAAAAACGTTTTTTAAACATTGTGTAAACCACCAGATTTTAAAATTGACTGCAGCCATATTTAAAATAATTTTGAGTTGACCTTGTTATAATTTTGCTTCATGTTTATTTGCATTTTTAACTTTGCCTGTATGTATGTATGTATGTATGCATGTGTGTATTAGGAATTGTTCTATAAGTTTGACACAAGTAGAAAATATACACGTACGAGTACATATGTATGAGTATTATTCTACTTTTCACATGCAACATCAGCAAATATCATAATTGAAATGCTTTAAGCTTCATTAGGAGAAAAAAAAGAAACGGTTTCATTAACGATAAATGTATAATATCCCATTCTTTTAATTATGAAATTAACTTCTTCAGGTATCCATATTTGGCTTGATATAGATAACTTGAGTATAAATATATGTTTTCAAACTTGAGATAGTAGTAGGGAACTAGCGGTTCGGCCTAGATTAAAATTTTAAAGTTGAATTACCCATAACTCCAACGAAGGACACCCGCAAATTATTACACACTCCAAATCACTGACAGACTCAAATTCCCACAGATAGACAGACAACACAACATTTTTCGTAGGCTTTAGAAACATTTAATTTTCACGTGTTTCCCGTCGGCATTACAAAAATATTTATTTCCACGTTTTTTCCATCGGCATGACATAAATATTTTTTTTCACGTTTTTCCTGTCCACATTACGAAAAATCATTTTCACGATTTTTCGTTGGTATTAGGAAAAATCCTTTTCATGATTTTCCCGTCGGCATTACAAAAATATTTTTTTCCACGTTTTTCCCATCGGCATGACAAAAATATTTAACGGACTTATTGCACCACCCTCGCAGGTATCAAATTAATTAAAATTTGAGCTAAGATCATCTGATGATATTGAATTTAACATTGCCAATCTTAACGAAAATATTAAACAGGCTGCTGAACATGCCACTAACTCCTATCCGCAGACTGGCTTTAATAGAATTTATTCTACGGAAATTGAACGTCTTGTATGTGAAACAAGGAGAGCTAGAAGAGAATGGCAGCAGCACAGATCACCCCTAAATAAAATCAGACTTAAAAAATGTACTAAACGACTCAAAGAGCTGCTATCGTCGGAAAAAACTGCATTACTGGAAAAGTATTTAGAAGGTCTTGATGTAACGTCAGCATCTAATTAGTCTTTATGGCGCGCTACTAGAAATCTTAAAAGACCCGTTGACCTTAAATCACCACTGCGTACTTCGACCGGAGGCTGGGCGAGAAGCGATAGTGAGAAAGGTAATTTATTTTCTGAGCATTTAAAATCTGTATTTACTCCCAATTCATGTACGGGTGCTGCCGAATTACCGAGTGTAGTTTCTCTACCCCTCGTCCCTTAAGGTTTAAGTTGCGTGAACTACAAAAAATAATTGCTGAACTCGACCCGAAGAAAGCTCCAGGTATTCATGGCATTAGTAACAAGATGCTGATGAACTTGCCTCATATTGCAATAAGAATCTTGCTAATTATTTTTAATGCTATTTTACGAATGCAGTGTTTTCCAAATAACTGGAAACTTGCCAAAATAAAAATGATTCCAAAGCGGGGCAAAGATCTTACCAAGGCTGAGTCATATAGGCCTATAAGCTTACTATCAACAATCTCAAAGCTTTTCGAAAAGCTGCTCATGACTAAATTGTCCAAAATTTTAGCTGATAATGGGTGCATCCCGGACCATCAATTTGGTTTTAGAAGTCAGCATAGCACCATTGAACAATCGCATAGATTGGTCCAAGTTGTAAGAAGAACATTTGAAGAAAAGAAGTATTGTTCTGCTGTCTTTATTGATGTTTCTCAGGCATTTGATAAAGTATGGCACGAAGGCCTAGTTTTAAAATTGAAGACGTACCTACCAATAAACATACAAAAGCTTTTGGAAAGTTATATTATTGATAGGAAGTTCACTGTTGTGGAAGGAGAGTTCACGAGTGTGCCCGAATCTATATCTTCCGGTGTACCACAGGGCAGTATTCTGGGCCAGTCTTGTATCTAATATATACTTGTGATATGCCTGTGAGCAATAACATCCTAACTTCTACATTTGCCGATGATACAGCCTGTATGAGTATACACAAAAACCCTGCTGAGGCATCCCGCAATCTCCAAGAACACATTACCCAGCTTGAAATATGGTTGAACTTATGGAGAATTAAAGTAAATGAACAAAAGTGTGTCCACATAACGTTTACCATAAGAAGAGATACTTGCTCTCCCATTCGAATCAACAATCAAAGTATTCCTCAACATTCTCAAGTGAAATACCTTGGCATACACCTTGATCGAAGGCTTACATGGAAATATCACATTGACTCTAAGTTAACTCAAATGAAACTTAAATTAACTCAAATATATTGGTTAATTGGCAGAAATTCAACACTCAGCCTAGACTGCAAACTTTTGATATACAAGTCGCTTTTGAAGCCAATCTGGTGCTATAGAATTCAGCTATGGGGCACTGCTTCAGCTTCAAGTGTTGAGAAAATCCAACGAAGGCAAAACAAAATTTTACGTTTAGTAACATCGGCTCCATGGTACATCAAAAATTCAAATATACATCGCGATTTAAATATGCCACTAGTGACTGAAGAAATTGCAAAATACGTAGGCAAATATTTAACAAAACTCGAGACACATCCTAATCCGCTCGCTCGTAATATCTTGAACTTTACTGTACATATCCGCTTAAAAAAGAGGGACACAACACTCCAGATGGGACTTCTTGATAATACGTTTATTTTTTTTTTTTCCTTTTTGATTATCACTACTTATGTATTATTTATAACTATCACTAAGTTTATGTCCGACACTGGTTGGGCCTAATAATTATATTTAGATTTAATATTTGATTACTTATTGTTAGTTCATTTTTGAAAATACAATAAATAAATATATTAAAAAAAAAAAATTAAAATTTGAAAATGTTAATTGTCCCAGGACTGGGAGTTCCCTACTACTCTCTCAAGTTTGAAAACATATATTTATACTCAAGTTATCTATATCAAGCCAAATATGAATACCTGAAGAAGTTAATTTCATAATTAAAAGAATGGGATATTATACATTTATCGTTAATGAAACCGTTTCTTTTTTTTCTCCTAATGAAGCTTAAAGCATTTCAATTATGATATTTGCTGATGTTGCATGTGAAAAGTAGAATAATACTCATACATATGTACTCGTACGTGTATATTTTTGTATGGGGCGACAGAAGAATGATGACTCATTCTACTTGTGTCAAACTTATAGCATAATTCCTAATACACACATGCATACATACATACATACATACAGGCAAAGTTAAAAATGCAAATAAACATGAAGCAAAATTATAACAAGGTCAACTCAAAATTATTTTAAATATGGCTGCAGTCAATTTTAAAATCTGGTGATTTACACAAGATTTAAAAAACGTTTTTAAGTTAAAATTCTATTACGAATACAATTTTAGTGAATTTTGCTTAAATAATATTCGAAATGTTGTTTAAAATTTTTATAAATTCGGCTGTAAGCATTTAATAAGAGCCAATGCAAATGTATTTATAATGTTAAAGTAAGATGAGAAAAATATTAAGCACGTCTATAGGGATCATGTAGTCAGTAATATGAATTTTAAAAAGGTTTAATAAATTTGTAAAGTGTTGGAAGGATAAATATGGAATTTTGAATATAAGCACAGATAATAAATTAAATGAGGTCGCTACAGAAAGCAATTTGACTATTTCATAACTATATAAACTACTGTTCATAAAAATATACTTTAGTTATTAATCTAACTTTAAACTTTATACATCTATTTGCTATAACCTCATTTGAATCAGATAAGCTAATCTGAAAACCAGACCAGGTCCTGATAAGCTGATCTGAAAACCAGACCAGGTCCTGATAAGCTGATCTGAAAACCAGACCAGGTCCTGATAAGCTGATCTGAAAACCATACCAGGTCCTGATAAGCTGATCTGAAAACGAGACCAGGTCCTGATAAGCTGATCTGATACCTGATCTAATAGCAGACATGGATGAGATGGTGTTAAAGCAGTTGGTGTCCATAAGAAAATATCTAATGAAATTTAACGGAATTTCATAATATTGTGAAATTCAATTCCTCTTGTGTAGAACCTTTCAAAGATAACAAAACTGTGCATGTTTAAGCGATATGAAAACAAATAACAAAAATTTGTAAATAAACAAAAAGAAAAATTTTTTGATCTAGTGAAGTAAAGCCAATAGATAAGCAAGATATAAAAATGTAGACATTTGTAGTTTAAATTTCTATTTAGTAAATTTAAGCTGAAATAAAAACCATTTACATATTTTATTATTTTTTCAATATTTTATTTAACAGTTTTTCTTAAAAATCTTAGTACTAATACAAATTCAACTCTATGTATAAATAAAACTATACAGATGTAAAAAGAAAAAATCATCATTAATCTAATATTTTTTTTTATTTACAAATAATTTAGGTATAGGTAAAAAGATAAAAGTTTTAAACCATCCAATTTTAACATGCTTTTGGGTGAATAAAATACTATAATTAATAGATACATTCATAAACAAATACGTAAATAATAAATAAATTAGTAAATAATTAAATAAATACAATTAGTACAAAATTAAATTCTCGTTGTCATCTTACATGCAATTTAGTAGGAATCATTCTATTCTATATCCATTGTTTCATTGTTTCGGTCTATGTAATGTCCCCAAGCGCGCGTTTTTATTTTATCTTTCATTATATTTCTTTTATCATCAGAAAAGCTAAGTGCTATTTTATGTAGTTTTTGGGTATATAGTTGATGTGTTTTAGACATTTCATCCGAGATAATTTTGGATTCGAATAAGCAACTTTTGTAATCATTAATGGACAACTCTTTAATTACAGACTTTTTGACCCCTTTTGATTTTTTACAAAATACATTTTTGCTCTTAAACCAACAAACTCTGTCATTATATCCCCATTTTTTTCATCTTTCATCATTCCCAAAACCTTCTTATTGAGTAGCGGCAAACGAAATTGATTATCTATAGGATATTCGGACGTATCAAAATTCAAACTAATATCATTACGGATGTCATCGTAAAAATCATCAGTTTTAATTGAATAAATAAATGAGTCAGTATCCATATAGTTGAGAGAAATGTTCTCTCCAAATTTAGGCTTCATGAAGCCATAATGGAAGTCATACATTCTCCACTTCGATAACTCCAGTACTGTGTAACCAACATATATGGGTTTATCATATAGTGGTTCCATTTTTTCTAACTCTACCGCATACATATCATCAGAAAATTTTGTCAACTGCTTAAAATTTGGTTTCGCAATTAATGCTCTGAGACCTAAAGGATTTCTGTTTGTTGTTTCCTAAGATGACGTAATTCTAATGTCCCTACGTTTTTCAATGTTTTCCATTGTCTTCCCGTAAACAGCATTGTTTAAAAGTTTGAAGAAATCTTTTTCAAAATTATTTTTAGCATTTGTCCTATGAAATGTGTTTAAGTCGATATTTTTTTTAAGCCATGAGGATTGCTTAAATCTGAGTATTCTACGGATTTGTTTTAAGATGAGGCCATTTGAAATGGCTTGTTTTAAAATCTATAGTGTATGGTGTAATTTGTTTTTGAGTGTAAGTCTGCAACTAATTTTTTGATTTTGGATCCTCCCACGTGCTTGTTTTGAGGGCAAAATGGCAAATCATTATGTAGATCATGCACTGAATTGTGGTAATCTATATCCACTTCCAAAATGTACCCATACTCTGCAGTATCAGAAATTTTTTTAACATCAAAATCAGTATCACATACCCACTCAAATTCACCGCAAGGAAGATATTCCGACATCGCCCAACCATACAAGTTGTTAGCGTCTATATATACAAGAAATTCTGATGGTTTTGATGCATCAAAATCTTCCAAATATCTTTGCGAGCATTGAACTAGTCCACCTCTAATTCCGTTTTGCATAAACATATACATTTCGGAATCAGTGAACTGTTCCAGTGAAACTTCTGTGGTTTTCAACATTGCATCCCAAGATAAGCCTGGTGCTGTATAATAGTGGCAGGGGTCCAAATCGTATAAATCTCTACAAATTTTTCTAAAATTTTCAAACACGTCGGTTAGAAGAAGAACGTCTGTCTTTAAGTAGAGTTCAGTATAGTCAACAGTAGTAGGGAACTGCCAATTCTAGGACAATTAAAATTGTTAAATTGTGGGCTGAAATTGTTAAATTGTGGCTGAAATTGTTAAATTTTGGGCTGAAATTGTTAAATTGTGGCTGAAATTGTTAAATTTTTGCTGAAATTTTAAAATTCTTGGAAACGTGTTTGTGTCCGTCCGTCCGTCTGTGTTTTTTGTTTACATTAGGAGTTTTTTGTTTATATTAACTTTTTTTATTTATATTAAGTATATGTATGTATGTATGTAGGTATGTATGTATGACCGTGGGAACTTGTGCGTGGAATATTTTGTGGGAATACAATAAGGGGGTTTATAGCTTTAAGATTTTTATATTTGTATGATTTTTCCTAATGCCGACGGGAAAACATCTTTATTTTTTCTAATGCCGACGGGAAAGTTATGATTGTTGTTAGACTGTGGAAATTTGTTGATGTCCGTGATTTGGGCAGGTGAGGTTTTTGTAAGATGTAACCGTGGGAATTTGCGGGTGTATCTTTAAGGCAGCCTGTGTTTGGTGGGGGCGGGTGTTGTTGTAATATGTATCCGTGGGAATTTGTGTGCGGAATATTTTGTAGGAATACATTAAGGGGTTTATAGGTTTGAGGCTTTTATATGTGTATGATTTCCTGATGCCAACGGGAAAACATGTTTATTTTTTTCAAATGCCGTCGGAAAAACATATTTATTTTTTTCAAATGCCGACGGGAAAATCATGGAAATGATTTTTCCGGAAAATTTGAGGGTATGTCTAGCTGTAGGAATTGAAGTCTGGCTGTGATTGGTGGAGGGTGGGATGTGTCTAGATTGTGAGACCTTAAGGCTGACCGTGATTTGGGTAGGTGAGGGTGTTTTGTAATATGTAACCATGGGAATTCGGTGACGTTTATGCTTGTTGGAATTTAAGCCAAGCTGGGCTTCGTGGGGGGCGGGATGTATTTGAGGTAGACCGACTGGTGGATGGCGGGGAGTTGTTGTAATATGTATCCTTGGGAATCTGTGTACATGTATATATGTATATATGTATGTCTGTAAGAGTTTAAGGCTGTCTGTGATTTATCAAAGGTGAGGTGAGAGTGTTCATGTAATACGTATCCGTGGGAATCTGTGTATATGTATGTTCGTAGGAGTTTAAGGCTGATTGTGATTTGAGGTGGGGGAGGGTCTTGTTGTGATAGATAGATAGAATGTGCCTATGTGTGTATGTGTATGTATGTATGTATATGTAGCAGTTTAAGTCTGTCCTTGATTTGAGGTAGGCGGGGGGTGTTATTGTAATATGTATCTATAGGAATTTGGGAGTTTATATGTTTGTAGAAATTATTGTGCATGTATGTCTGTAGAAGTTTAAGGCTGATCGTGATTTGGATTGTTCAGATTAACGATTGTATGTGACCTTGAGAATTTGTGTATGTATATCTGTAGGAAATTTAAGGCTTATCGTGATTTATGAGGGGCGAAGTGTTCATGAAATATATAACAGCGCAATTTGTGTGTATATCTGTAGGAGTTTAAGGCTGATCATGATTAATGACAGGTGAGGTGAAGGTGTTCATGTATATGTATACGTATCTGTGTGTATGTATGTCTATATGAGTTTAAGGCTGATCGTGATTTAGGTTGTGAGATTGATAGATTATATGTTACCTTGAGATTTTGTGTATATATATCTGTAAGAACTTTAGGCTGACTGTGATTTGTGAGGGGAGGGGCGTTGTTGAAATAGGTTTAATTTTTCGTAGATGAATTTTAGTATGTGTGTGTGTGTATGTGATTTTCTCACCCTAGTATTTATATGCACTTTGAAATAAATTATTTCTCATATGAACATTTTTTGCTAGAAAATATTATCATATATCTGAACTTCCCTAATCCTAGTATGTTTTTCATATTGGAGGATGAGATTGCTTTATATTTTATCCAGCTTAAATTTGTCCAGTGTTAAAGTCTGTCGGTCAGAAATTTGTTTATATTTGTATAAATATTAATTTCAGATTTTGCAAAATTCTTGCGTACGATCGTGGTGATTTTGTGTGTGTGTATGTGTGTATGCGCGATAGAGTTTGACTGGTCTGTGATAAGTTTGTTTATTTAAGTACATTTGTCTTCTCCGACTTTCGTCTTCAAGCGTCAATAGCTTGGAGAACGGTTTGTATGTTTTCATGATGTAGATATGTAAGTGTGATTGTTAAAATCCAATAAATACTTGAGCATGGGTAAGAAATTTGATAATATGTGCACATATGTACATATGGATCTACAAATTGATTTTATGTATGTATGTATGTACATACAAATAAGTCTGGGGCTCCCTGTTTAAATCATTTTTTTTTTCCATGTGCTGTTGTTGCTGTTGTAAATATTCGCCAGGTCTTTTGTGTATAGATGTGAAATATCTCCATAGTTTTTTTATTTGAAATTAAAAAAACGTTCTTTTAATTTTTAGATGTGTTTACTTAAAAGTTTGTGAGGAGTTTCTGTTTTAAGTAAAATTGAATTCCTCTCTAGTTGAAGTAACTATAGTATAAATATTTAATATATTTTATTTCCATTTGTTTAAAGTTGATGTAGCCTAGTGCGTTAACTCTTCGTCAACGTTAGAAATTTTTCGGTGTAAAATTTTTTCCAACTATCATCTTTTTTCTTCACCTTTTTCATATATTTTAGAACATCTTGCATTGGTTTTAAAAATGACAAACGCTTTGAAATGAAACTGATTCAGCAGTCCAGCTTAGGTGATGATAGTTTTTTTGTTAACCACTTTGCTTCTCTTTCCTTTTTTATTGATAAACATTTAAAATCAAATGGTGGTTTTATAATGAAATTGTTATACTCATTATTGTTAAAAACAACCGCTACTTCTTTTTGTAATGAAAATCATTCGAAACCTTACTCGTCTATTAAAACCATTTTTTTCATTCATGTTACTTAATTTATAAGACTTTCAGGACTTTCTATTATTCGATCATCAGTAAAAATGCAGTAGCTGAGGTCCTTGCTTACTGTTTCATATTAAATTTCTATATCAATTGGGCCCCTATTGAATAAAAGGAACTTTTATCTTAAACTTTAGTGCATTTGGAAGTGCTTGAGATTCTTTCATATAATAGCTTTGTTGGAATCTTAGATACGAGTACATATAATATAGAATTGCATAACGTTTATTTTAAATTTTTATGTTAAGATCATCATCATTTGGATATAAGACTGAATTTAAATGTACTTTTAAATTAGTTAAATCATAATGAGGAAACTTGTTTTCTTCTTGAATAGCGATCAACAGAAAACGAAATCGTATTCTTACAATTTAGGTCTGGCCTCTCAACGGTTCCTCTAGTATACAAGATGACTTTCTATATCAACATATCTGTGTACTCTTTGTCACCGTTAAGGGACAATTAAATGTTAAAATTTTAATTCCTAAAATTGTGTTACTTCATACTGATAATATGTTTCCATTAATAAGGTATATGTTTATCTTATGAAGGTTACTCGCCTATGGCTTTTATTTGATGTTCTAGATGATTTTTTCTTTCTCATTTTATTAAATTTCAGCGTATTGTGTATATATTTCTGATATTTTTAAGTGCGCTTTATTTACCTGTCAGACAAAGTGTACGTATCAGTTGATCACTCAGTCTCTCTTTTTAATATTTTTTTTTTATTTTAATGTTTCACTACTATTTTTTCAGATTTTACTACTTGAAAAAGAGAATATTTGTATAATTTTTAAATGTATTCATATATACATATAGGTAAATATATGTATGTATGTATAGAGAAATTACCTTATGTACAAAGAAATACATGTTTAATAATCAACTATTCTAGAAAATCTATCTCAAATAATTCAGTTACCTCCACCATAAATTCACCGTCTGTGTTTTCATAGTGTCAGAAACATTAGAATAACTATGTTTGAGAGAATTTTTACATCGAGTTTTTCTACATGAGGTTTGCTGGTTGACCCCCTTGAAGTTATTATTGACGTAGGCTGGGTTGTATCACATTCAGATGTAATCATTTCTTACTTAAAAAAGATCCTCATCACCATCAACCATCTCTGTATACATTTCATTCATGAGTTGGTTTGATCCAGATACAATTGCTGTCTACAGATTAATAATTAGAAACAAGTTTCTCATCACCTTCTAACAGATTTATATATTTTGCTAGCATGCATGCCTTAGCATGCTTCTATTGATAGTGAAGTGAGAGTCCGACATGTAGTGGTGTTTCAGTTAAAAATCTATACTATTAGAATTTACAATTTCGCTCTTTTTATTCTTTTACAAAGTAGATACATATTTATGTATTTCATTTAACATAGAATCATAATATTTCTTTACTTACAAAATTATATGACGTGAAGAATTCTTTTAAATTTGCATGCTTCGGCATGCTTTCAATATTTTTAATGTAAATTTATTTAATACTCATCCAGATACAGATATAAAGTAAGATCTGCTTATATTGCATTTTACAATTTATGCATGCTTCAGCATGATTTCAGTGGAAGTCCATATTTATTCAGTAAGTTTGTTTGATACTAATTCATACACATATACATTCTTAAAGATTGGAAATCTAAGTCCAATTTATGTAGTTTATCTATATTTTCTAAAGATTTGATAGCTATAGAAATTAATAGAATAGAAGAACAATTATTGTAATAGCCCATGAGCATATTTTAAAATTTCGCTTGCTAGAGCTTTCGAAATGGAAAATGTACAATTTCAAATATAAAAAGTGATAATATTATGTGTTACTGAATATTACACTGTGTTGTAATTTATTTTGAACGCTTAAGCTTTAACAATATTTCATACAGGCCAATAAGTTTAGAGAATTTCCTGTATATTAAGTTAATTATCTTTCTTAACACATATCATTCCTAATCATTCCTTCAAAAATACAAACCAAACTAGATTTTTCCTGTTTAATTTTATTTTTTACTTCCATTAAATTTCAACATTTTGTTCATCTTCAAATTATTATATTTAGCAGCTTTTTCTCATTTGTTGAGTTAACTTTAATCGGAAACATTTAAATAGTGAGATGAACTTTTATATTGTATACGAGTACATTAAGTAATTCTTTGTATATTTCAATACACTTATATGAACCATCATCACATAATTCCTTTGGATCATCTATTAAATCATTCTACTATTGATGCTTTCATATTAAGTAATATTTAATATTCTACTTATGCATGAATTTTTCAGTGTCTATTAAAAAATTCTTTACAATCATCCATTTGTAAGTTTTTTTTGGTACTCATAACATTTCAAAAACATTTTCCACAGCCTAGGTTTTTTCGAGTGCAACTTTTATTTTCAACGGTATTGACCATAGAAACTTTGTGAATGAATCATTTACAGTCTACAATAATCAATAATTTCTATTTTCTGTAGAATAGTTTCCCATTTCACCTAAATCAGCTCCATAAAAGATCAACTATTCCTTTCATTACATATCTGCAATCCACAAGCAATTTTCGAGATTTATTAGAGTTCGTTTACTAAATTTCTTTTTGATGACATTAAGTTGTTTTACAGATTTTTTGGAGAGTGTTGTGATCTACTTGATGCACTTTCAGCTATTTATACTATCATGTAGTTAATTTTCAATCTATAAATTTTATCGTTCAGCTGTTCAATTTGTTTTTTTAAAGATGATTTAATTTTTAGTATATGTTTTTCAATTTTATAACTATCTTCTATCTCTAATTGTATTTCACGTTGTACTCCATCAATTTACATTTTAATATAATCTTGAATTATATTAATTCCTTAAGCTACATTATTAATTTGTCCTATAGTTTATCGATTTGAGTTTCCAGAAACAATTTACTTATAACATCATTCTCCGTCAGTGAATGATGATGATTCTCTATTCATATATTAGTAAAAATTATATATTTTATATAGTTTTCAAAATCAAATTTCTCATAGTATTTCCATGTTTTATTATCAATCATTAAAGAAAATAAAGCTACTATTAGAGCCCATATTCGACCACCAACTTGTATTTTATCTTCATTAAGTTTGAGGTTACTATCACCAAATTTCCATTCATTATTGAAATCTTTATGTGGATCATAGTTTGTATCTAATTCATTTCTTCCTTCCAAGACTGATAAGTCAGTATAAGTGTCATCGGTATTGGAAGTCTGCGAGTAGAAATCATCTTCATCATCCTCATCATCATTCTCATTACTAACATCATTAAACAAGATGGTATTATCGAATATTGTTCCTTATGCTAGTTTCTTTGGTGTACTTGACTCTATCTTGACTGATGGCTTCTGAGACTTTAAACTTGTATTATTTTCAACTTCTGTCTTCATTTTACTTTCTTCTTTCATGGGAATTCTTTTAATTTTGTTAGAACTATTTATGAATTCTTTGAGTGGTTCTGTTATAGGTATAAATGTATGTCTTAGTTGTTCACATATATCTATTTCACCAGTTTTTATACTACGAAGCTTTTTCTTCAAGACATTTCTTGTCAACACCAACTGTTTTAAAATCTTCTCATCCATGTTTAGCAATTAAGAGGTATCAGTTATTAGATCAGGTATCAGCTTATCAGGACCTGATCTGGTTTTCAGATCAGCTTATCAGGACCTGGTCTGGTTTTCAGATCAGCTTATCAGGACCTGATCTGGTTTTAAGATCAGCTTATCAGGACCTGGTCTGGTTTTCAGATCAGCTTATCAGGACCTGGTCTGGTTTTAAGATCAGCTTATCAGGACCTGATCTGGTTTTCAGATCAGCTTATCAGGACCTGGTCTGGTTTTCAGATCAGCTTATCAGGACCTGGTCTGGTTTTTAGATCAGCTTATCTGATTCAGATTGGGTTATCAGTTTACAAGTAGCTGCCTATTTATAACATTTAGATGAATGCAGTTTAAGGTCAGATGAAAAACGAAAAAGTAAACTTTTATGTAGTCAAATTCTCTTTTTTCTATAACGATCATCGTTCAATTCAATATCGTTGCTTACAATCAAAATTCATATTTATCCTTCCAACATGCATTTTATTTGTCTCATCTTACTTAAACATTATAATTACATTATGATTATCTGGTATAAAATGTTTGGTGATTCTGGTATAAGTTTGACATCAGCAGAATGCATCAACATTCTTATCTCACTCCATACAAAAATATGTTTCTCACATCTAACATCGTTAAATATCATATCGGAATTACTTTTAGCTTTGTTAGGAGAAATAACAGATTGAGTATCTGTAAATGTGTATTATCCCATTCCTTTAATTAATGAAATTATGTAATTTCTTTAACTATCCATATTTGGGTTGATAGAGAGATTTTGAGTATTAATATGTAGATGTTTTAAAATTTTAGTTCATTAAGACTTTTTAGCAAGCCAATCATAACATATTTTTTACTTTATTTTTTTACAATTTGACAGACCAACTATTTTTGCGCAAATAAAATTTGGTAGAAGGGAACTATGACTTGTTTTTGAACTAACGTTTGATGAATCATCAAAAATTTCTTACCATCCAATTTTTAGGTTTAAGAAGTAACTTTTTAAATAGAGATGAAAGCAGATTTTTTATAAATGCACAAATGAAACTTACTTTGATATATCCTTGATGTACATAAATAGTACATAGTGGAAGTTTTCATTGGACTGGAGCAATAAGAGATTAATATTAATGTGTTTTTCTCCTTTCGTTACATAGTATGGTCCTATAAGTGATGTTCCATTATTACCAAATACCTTTATGCTCACATCATTTTGATTCTCGAATTGTTTTATCTACTTCAATGGGAGTGGAAACTCTAGGTCTTTAAAATTTAATACAATTTCCCCTGTATTAATATTTTCATCAGAAATATTTGTAGTATTGTAATTTTTAAAGCTTTTCCGTTGTTTAGGATTCAAACCGCTATATGTGTACAAAGCCGCACTGAAACACCATTTAAAGCAACAAATATCATTGTTCTCGATATTTATGCATGCACGTTTCACTGCAATATTTTTTGGGAGAGGGATAAAGCTCGATCCTCTTATTATGGATGCCTTGTTTATATTAACTTCAAGGCAATTTATTGAAATCAATGTCCATCTTTCTTGAAACTCTTCCATTTTGGCTCTTAGCTCATCGGTCTGTGTCTTGTACATCTCATCTATGTCATCAGAGAGGGTCACCAACATCATCTTTGAGATGTGCACAAGTTGGCTAACATTCATCTCATCATGTACTATTTTCATATAATCACATGTGAGCTCCATATTAAATTTAAACGTAGTATGTATTCTACTACGTTCATTAAGTTGTTTTACTATGAAGCTCTTTGCAGATGCGAGAAACTCCTCCTGAAACAAGACGCCCACATTTTTGTTGAGGAAAATATATGTCTCGATCCTCCCATTGAAGTTACTTATTCTTCTACTGAGAAAATCGCTGATCCTTTCTTGCTGACAGCTGTTTTTGTGTTTTATGGTTCTGACGTGAGCCATACAACCATTTGATGGAATCATCTCATCATAAACCTCAAAATATTTGTTGTTAATATTTTCCTTACTAATTCCCAATATAGCCTTCGGCTGACTAGCATAGGTGTGTGTTTCTATATGCTCATTTATTTTTGTTTGAGTCATAAAGACTTTATTGCAGATTGGACAACTTGCGGTATTCATTTTATTTAATTATTTTTATTATTTACATATTTGTTTATAATTTATTTAATTATTTTATTTATAAACAATTTATTTAATTATTTTATTTATAAACAATTTATCTAATATTTTTTTTATGCACTATAAACTTGTTTAACAAACAATAATTAGTTTTAGCACTTCTGTAGTTTTTTTTGTTTGTTTTCAAACACTTTAAAAATTTGGTTTGGAAAATAGGTGGTGAATGGTTGAGATATCAAAGTATACTGATGACAATCTACATTATTTTTTCTACTTATATACGTTACATGAGAATTGCGTAGTAGTCATCAAATCTAATTTCTCTGATGGTATTACGACATGTGATGAAATTCGTATACACACACACACACACACACATACACACATTCCCACAATTCATATGAGAATCGGGGGGACGTGAGTGCAGGTCCCTCTATAAGTTTTTGTTAAAGTAAAATATACTAAAATAAAAATATAATTACCCCTATTTATACAACTCTGCTTGTCAACCTGATGGAACTTAAAATATTTAATATCTGAAATGCACTTGTACATATAAAACCTACGCCAACACAACATTTTTCTATCTCTATAAGAATAGCAATGTCAATAGCGTAGAAAACATATATACACATATATGTAAATATGCATAAAGAAGTGTTGATGTAATTCACACAAGCAATGATATTCTTCAAAGCAAAAATAGATACGATCACATACATTAATCCAACATCATAAACATGCATACATACATTACCAAACGCATTCCCTATCCCCCTCCATTCCAAACATCCATCAGGGTTGCCACTATCTACAGCTTTTATATTATTTCCCCAGAGACCCCAAATATAAATGTATACATACAATAATAATCATACATACATACGCAAAGCATCGAAAACTCAGAGGAGCAAACCAAAGTCAATCAAATAACAATCACTACATACACACAAATATACAGATCCCTTGTTACTACCCTGCAGCCAGAGTGGGACCAAGTGCCTTTGTGTCAAGACTAAAATTCTAGTGACAATTTTGGTATAATAAGTTTTCTTCTATCCGTCAGAATAAAAGAAAGCGAGAAAACAGGTATGACGTATTTGTGGTGGAATTGTCAACAATTTGTCAATATGCATACATTTGTATGTACGCAAATTATAGAAATGTACCAGTAACTAACTGTCTGGTTGGTATATCTCCATTTTCTCATAAGAACTAAGTAGTGACTATGTCTAGTCTATGTCTATAGCACGAAGCATTGCATGAGGAATAATTATAGAGTAGTACTGGTTACAAAGTTAAAAGGGAGTCAGTACATTTTCAACATCAACATTTCCTATAGGGTATAATGTTTGTCTCTCACTACAACAAAAGTAGTGGATACTGGCAAACATGCAAGTATATACAAAAACGCACACATATGCACACACACATACATACCCATATACAAACACTCACAGATACATCAATAAATCTACTGTAAGCACAAACTTTCTCTACAACACAACAAAAGCTGTACACACAAGTATGTATATACATACATACATATAAACAGAGAATAAAACTTTAACACACACACACACATAGCTAAGAAAATCTCAGCATGAATCCCCAAAATCCCCGATATGCAACAGGGTTGCCAGTAATTATATTTTTTCTCCGGTTTTGAATTCCCAAACTTGGACTATCGTCCCTATTACTAATCTACTAACCTGATCTGATAGCTAATAAGCTGATCTGAAAACTAAACCAGGTAGCTGATAAACTGATCTGATAGGTGATAATCTGATCTGAAAACTAAAACAGGTAGCTGATAACCTGATCTGATACCTGATAAGCCGATCTTATGCCTGATAACCTGATCTGAAAACCAGACCAGCGACCTAATAAGGTGATCTGATAGCTGATAAGCTGATATGAAAACCAGACCACGTAGCTGATAACCTGATTTGATAGCTGATAATCTGCTCTGAAAACCAGACCCGGTACCTGATAATCTGATTTGATACCTGGTAAGCCGATCTGATAGCTGATAATCTGCTCTGAAAACCAGACCAGGTACCTAATAAGCTGATCTGATACCTAATAATAGACCAACTACCTGATAACGTGATCTGATACCTGATAAGCTGATGTAATACCTAATAAGGTAATATGAAAACCAGACTAGCAACCTAATAAGATGATCTAAAAACTGATAACCTGATCTGAAAACCACACCAGGTATCTGATAATCTGATATGATACCTGATAAGCCGATCTGATACCTGATAAGCTTATCTGAAAACCAGACCAGCAGTTAATAAGCTGAAATGATACCTGATAACCTGATCAGAAAACGAGACCAGGTACCTAATAACTTAATCTAATAGCTGATAACCTGATCTGATAGCTGATAACCTGACATGAAAACCAGACCAGGTACCTTATAACCTGACCTGTTAGCTGATAACCTCATCTGGAAACTAGACCAGCTACCTGATAACCTGATCTGATAGCTGATAACCTGATCTGAAAACCAGACCAGGTACCTGATAACCTAAACTGTTAGCTGATAACCTGATCTGGAAAGCAGACCAGGTACCTGACAACGTGCTCTGATAGCTAATAATCTGCTCTAAAAACCAGACCAGGTACCTGATAACCTGATTTGATACCTGATAACCTGATCTGATAAAATGATCTGATACCTGATAAGCCGATCTGATACCTGATAACCTGATTTGATACCTGATCGCCTGATCTAAAAACCTGACAAGTAACCTGATAACCTCATCTGATAGCTGATAACCTGATCTGAAAACCATACTATGTACCTGATAACCTGATCTGATACCTGATCTGAAAACCAGGCTAGGTACCTGATAACCTGCTCTGAAAACAAGACCAGGTACCTGTTAACCTGATCTGATATCTGATAGTAGTAGGGGTTTGGGGGTTCTGGGACAATTAAAATTTTAAAATTTTCAAATTTTAATTACCCAAATTTTAAAATTCTTGGAAATTTGTGAAATTTGATACCTATGAGGGTGGTTCAATAAGTCCGTCAAATTTTTTGTTTACATAAGGAGTTTTTTGTTTACATAAGGAGTTTTGTTTTATTACTACATACCAGGGCGGTTCAATAAGTCTGGTTTTTTATTACCGTGGAAATTTATATGTATGTATGTTTGTGGGGTGGATTAAGGGGTTTCATAAGATTAAGATTTCATAAGTATACATATATGCCGACGGGAAAATCATGAAAATTATTTTTCCTAATACCAACGGGAAAATCATAAGATGATTTTTCTTAATACCAATGATGAAATAGTGAAAATTAATTTTTCCTAATGCCGACGGCAATGCATGATTGTTTTTTTCAAATGCCGACGGCAAAACATGATTATTTTTCCTAATGCCGACGGCAATGCATGATTATTTTTTTTAAATGCCGACGGGAAAACATGTTTATTTTTTTCGAATGCCGACGGGAAAACATGTTTATTTTTTTCAAATGCCGACGGGAAAACATGTTTATTTTTTTCAAATGCTGACGGGAAAATCATGGAAATGATTTTTCCTAATGCCGACGGAAAATTTGTGGGTGTGTCTAGCTGTAGGAATTGAAGTCTGGCTGTGCTTGGTGGGGGGCGGGGTGTGTCTAGATTGTAAGACCTTAAGGCTGACAGTGATTTGGGTAGGTGAGGGTGTTTTGTAATATGTAACCGCGGGAATTCGGTGGCAGTTATGCTTGTTGGAATTTAAGCCAAGCTGTGCTTGCTGGGGGGCGGGATGTATTTGAGGTAGATCGACTGGTGGAAGGCGGGGAGTTGTTGTTGTATGTATCCGTGGGAATCTGTGTACATGTATGTATGTCTGTCTGTGATTTATGAAGGGCGAGGTGAGAGTGTTCATGTAATATGTATCAGTGGGAATCTGTGTATATGTATTTTCGTAGGAGTTTAAAGCTGATTGTGATTTGAGGTGACGGAGGGTGTTGTTGTGATAGATAGATAGAATGTGCCTATGTGTGTGTATATGTATGTATGTATATGTAGCAGTTTAAGGCTGTCCTTGATTTAAGGTAGGTGGTGGGGGGGGGGGGTGTTATTGTAATATGTATCTATAGGAATTTGGGTGTTTATATGCCTGTAGGATTTTTTTGTGCGTGTATGTCTGTAGGATTTTAAGGCTGATCGTGATTTGGATTGTTGAGATTGATCGATTGTATGTGACCTTGAGAATTTGTGTATGTATATCTGTAGGAAATTTAAGGCTTATCGTGATTAATGAGGGGCGATGTGTTCATGTAATATATAACCGCGCAATTTGTGTGTATATATGTAGGAGTTTAAGGCTGATGATGATTACTGAGAGGTGAGGTGAAAGTAATCATGTATATGTATCCGTAATTGTGTGTATGTATGTCTATATGAGTTTAAGGCTGATCGTGATTTATGTTGTTGAGATTGATAGATTATATGTTACCTTGAGATTTTGTGTATGTATATCTGTAAGAACTTTAGGCTGACTGTGATTTTTGAGCGGAGGGGCGTTGTTGACATAGGGTTAATTTTTCGTATATGAATTTTAGTATGTGTTTGTGTATGTGATTTTCTCACCCTAGTATTTATATGTACGTAGAAATAAATTATTTCTCATATGAACATTTTTTGCTAGAAAATATTATCGTATATCTGAAGTTCCCTAATCCTAGTATGTTTTTCATATTGGAGGATGAGATTGCTTTATATTTTATCAAGCTTGAATTTGTCTAGTGTTAAAGTCTGTCGGTCAGAAATTTGTTTATATTTGTATAAATATTAAATTCAGGGAGCCAGAATTATTTGTATGTTTATACATACATACATACATAAAATCAATTTGTAGATCCATATGTACATATGTACATATTATAAAATTTCTTACCCATGCTCAAGTATTTATTGGATTTTAACAATCACATTTACATATCTACATCATGAAAACATACAAACCGTTCTCCAAGCTATTGACGCTTGAAGACGAAAGTCGAAGAAGACAAATGTACTTAAATAAACAAACTTATTACAGACCAGTCAAACTCTATCGCGCATACACACATACACACACACAAAATCGCCACGATCGTACACAAGAATTTTGCAAAATCTGAATTTAATATTTATACAAATATAAACAAATTTCTGACCGACAGACTTTAACACTAGACAAATTCAAGCTGGATAAAATATAAAGCAATCTCATCCTCCAATATGAAAAACATACTAGGATTAGGGAACTTCAGATATACGATAATATTTTCTAGCAAAAAATGTTCATATGAGAAATAATTTATTTCAAAGTGCATATAAATACTAGAGTGAGAAAATCACATACACAAACAAATACTAAAATTCATCTACGAAAAATTAAACCTATTTCAACAACGCCCCTCCCCTCACAAATCACAGTCAGCCTAAAGTTCTGACAGATATAAATACACAAAATATCAAGGTAACATGTAATCTATATATCAATCTCAACAACATAAATCACGATCAGCCTTAAACTCATATAGACATACATACACACAATTATGGATACATATACATGAATACTTTCACCTCACCTCTCATTAATCATGACCAGCCTTAAACTCCTACATACTATATACGCACAAATTGCGCGGTTATATATTACATGAACACTTCGCCCTTCAACTTCTAAAACATACATGCACAAAAATTCCTATAGCCATTAAACACCCAAATTCCTATAGATACATATTACAATAACACCCCCGCCTACCACAAATCAAGGACAGACTTAAACTGCTACATATACATACATACATACACATACACACATAGGCATATTCTATCTATCTATCACAACAACACCCTCCCCCACCTCAAATCACAATCAGCCTTAAACTCTTACAACATACATATACACAGATTCCCACGGATACATATTACATGAACACTCTCACCTCACCTTTCATAAATCACAGACAGCCTTAAACTCTTACATACATACATACATACATACATACATGTACACAGATTCCCACGGATACATATTACAACAACTCTCCGCCCTCCACCAGTCGATCTACCTCAAATACACCCCGCCGCCAACCAAGCCCAGCTTGGCTTAAATTCCAACAACCATAAACGTCACCGAATTCCCACGGTTACATATTACAAAACACCCTCACCTACCCAAATCACTGTCAGCCTTAAGGTCTCACAATCTAGACACAACCCGCCCTCCACCAAGCACAGTCAGACTTCAATTCCTACATGCTAGACACACCCACAAATTTTCCGTCGGCATTAGGAAAAATCATTTCCATGATTTTCCCGTCAGCATTTGAAAAAAATAAACATGTTTTCCCATCGGCATTTGAAAAAAAATAAAGATGTTATCCCGTCGGCATTAGAAAATCATATACATACATATTAAAGCTTCAAACCTATAAACCCGCTTAATGTGTTCCCACAAAATATTCCGCGCACAAGTTCCCACGTCATACATACATACATACATACAAACATACATATACTTATTATAAACAAAAAACAGTTAATGTAAACAAAAAAACACTTAATGTAAACAAAAAAACACAATTTCTCAGATTTCAGACAAATTTCAGCAAAATTTTAAAATTTCAAAAATTTCAGTCCAGAATTTTTAGAAATTTCACACAAACTTCACAGTTTTAATTCCGGTAGAACCGCTATTTCCCTACTACTAATCTCGAAAATTGTTTGTGCATTGTAGATATGTAATGAAAGGAATACTTGATCTTTTATGGACCTGATTTAGGTGAAATGAGAAACTATTCTACAGAAAATAGAAACTATTGATTATTGTAGACTGTAAATGATTCATTCATAAAGTTTTTATGATCAATACCGTTGAAAATAAAAGTTGCACTCGAAAAAACCTACGCTGTGGAAAATATTTTTAAAATGTTACGAATACCAAAAAACTTACAAATGGATGATTGTAAAGATTTTTTACTAGACACTGGAAAATTCATGCATAAATAGAAGATTAAATATTACTTAATATGAAAGCATCAATAGTAGAATGATTTAATAGATCATCCAAAGGAATTATGTGTTAAGAATTTAGCATTAATGGTTCATATAAGTGGATTGATATATATATAAAGATTTACTTAGTGCCTAAAATAGAAAAGCTCATCTGACAATTAAAATGTTTACAATTTAATGACAATATAAATAAAATTAAAAAGAAAAAATTTAGTTTCTCATGTTTTTTTTTTTTTTTTTTGAAGGATTGATTAGGAATGTTAGGTCTTAGGAAAGATAATTAACTTAATGTACTGGAATTGTCTAAGCTTGTTGGTCTGTATAAAATATTGTGAAAACGTAAGCGTGCAAAATTAAGTTTAACACAGTGCAATATTCAGCAACACGTCGTATTATCACTTTTTGTAGTAAAAGTTGTACATTTTCCATTTCGAAAGCAGTAGCACACAAAATTTAAAAATGTGAATGTTGGCTTATTATAATAAATCTTCACTCTATTCATTTCTGTAGCTATCAGATCTTTAGAAAATATAGATAAACTTAGCAAATTGGACTTTGATATCTTATCTTTAAGAATGTACACGTGTATCAATGGGTATCAAACAAACTTACTGAATAAATATAGACTTCAACTAGAATCAAGCTGAAGCATGCATAAATTGTAAAATGTAGTGTAAACAGATCTTACTTTATATCTGTATCTGAATGAGTATCAAAAACATTTAGAGAAAAAAATATTGGAAGCATGCCGAAGCATGCATAATTTAAGAAAATTCCTCACGTCATAAAATTTTGTAAGCAAATAAATTTTATGACTTTGTGGGAAATGAAATACATATTTATCTACTTTGTAAAAAAATCAGAGGAGTGAATTCTTAAATTCTAATAGCATAGATTTTTAATTGAAACACCACTACATGTCGGACTCTCGCGTCACTATCGATAGAAGCATGCTAAGGCATGCATGCTAGCAAAATATATAAATCTGTTAGAAGGTGATCACAAACTTGTTTCTAATCAGTAATCTGTAGACAGCAATTGTATCTGGATCAACCCAACTCATGAATGATATGTATACATATATGGTTGATGGAAATGAGGACTTCTTTAAGTAAGAAATGATTACATCTGAATGTGATACAACCCAGCCTACGTCAACAATAACTTCAAGCGGGTCAACCAACAAACCTCATGTTCCAATGTTTCTATTACTATATGAAAACACCTAGGCTGAAGTCATGGTGGAGGTGACTGAGTTCTTGAAGATCGATTTGGTGCAATACTTGTTTATTAAACATGTATTTCTTTGTATGTAAACTAATTTCTACATACATACATATATTCGCATATATGTATGTAGATATGAATACATTTGCATATGTACACACTCACATATGTATATATTTTCATTAAAAATAATGGAATTAAAAATAATATTAATATTCTCTATTTCAAGTAGTAAAATCAAAAAAAGTAGTGATACATCAGAAGAAAAAAATAAAATAAAACAATATACTGACTGACCAACTGATATATACAGCCTGTCTCACATGAAAATAAAGCATACTTAAACATAAGAGAAATATGTATACGATTCGCTAAACTTTAATACCATGAGAAAAAAAAGTATATCATCTACATCATCAAATAAAAGGCATCACCCTTCATAAAATAAACATATAGCCTACTAATGTAAGCATAGTAACATTATCAAGTTACATAATTTGGGCAATCAAAATTTTAACATTTAATTACCCATAACGCCGACAAAGGACAGCCAGAAATTCCGACATGCAAAGTCATCTTGTATACTAGAGGAACCGTCGAGAGGATAGACCAAAATTCACAGAAAATGACTTCGTTTTCCTTTGATCGCTTTTCAAGAAGAAAATAAGATTGTTCATTGTGATTTGACTAATTTAAAATTACATTTAAATTTAGTCTCATATCCATATGATGATCTTAATATAAAATTAAAACATGAAAGTAATGCAGGTCTATATGATATGTATCTATATGATATGTATCTACTACTCGTATATGAAAGAATTTCAAGCGCTTGTAACTGCATCAGAGTTTAAGATAAAAGCTCCATATATTCAAAAGCGGTTCAATTGATATAGAAATTTAATTTGAAACAGCAAGCAAGGACCTCAGCTACTGCATTTTTACTGATGATCGAATAATAGAAAGTCCGGAAAGTCTTATAAATTAAATAATATTAATGAAAAAAATAGTTTTAATAGACGAGTAAGGTTTCAAAACTAATTCGAATGATTTTCATTACAAAAAGAAGTATCGGATGTTTTTAACAATAATGAGTATAACAATGTCATTATAAAACCACCATTTGATTTTAAATGTTTATCAATAAAAAAGGAAAGAGAAGCAAAATGGTTAACAAAAAACTATTATCACCTAAGCTGGACTGCTGGATCAGTTTCATTTCAAAGCGTTTGTCATTTTTTAAAAACCAATGCAAGATGTTCTAAAGTATATGTAAAAGGTGAAGAAAAAAGATGATAGTTGGAAAAAATTTTACACCGAAAAATTTCTAACGTTGACTATGTAGGCTACATCAACTTTAAACAAATGGAAATAAAATATATTAAATCTTTATACTATAGTTACTACAACGAGAGAGGAATTCAATTTTACTTAAAACAGAAACTCCTCACAAACTTTTAAGTAAATACATCTACAAATTAAACGAACGTTTTTTTAAATTCAAATAAAAAACTATTGAGATATTTCACATCTATACACAAAGGACCAGGCGAATATTTACAACAGCAACAACAAAATACCACATATGACAAAAAAATGTATTTAAACAGCGAGCCCCAGACTTATTTGTATGTACATACATACATAAATAAAATCATTTTGTAGATCCATATGTACATATGTACACATATTATCAAATTTGTTACCCATGCTCAAGTATTTATTGGATTTTAACAATCACACTTACATATCTACATCATGAAAACATACAAACCGTTCTCCAAGCTATTGACGCTTGACGACGAAAGTCGAAGAAGACAAATGTACTTAAATAAACAAACTTATCACAGACCAGTCAAACTATATCGCGCATACTCACATACACACACACAAAATCGCCACGATCGTACACAAGAATTTTGCAAAATCTGAAATTAATATTTATACAAATATAAACAAATTTCTGACCGACAGACTTGAACACTGTACAAATTTAAGCTTGATAAAATATAAAGCAATCTCATCCTCGAATATGAAAAACATACTAGGATTAGGGAAGTTCAGATATATGATAATATTTTCTAGGAAAAAATGTTAATATGAAAAACAATTTATTTCTACGTACATATAAATACTAGGGTGAGAAAATTTCATACACACACACATACTAAAATTCATCTACGAAAAATTAAACCTATTTCAACAACGCCCCTCCCCTCCCCTCACAAATCACAGTCAGCCTAAAGTTCTTACAGATATACATACACAAAATCTCAAGGTAATATACAATCTATCAATCTCAACAACATAAATCTCGATCAGCCTTAAACTCATATAGACACACATACACACAAATACGGATACATATACATGAAGACCTTCACCTCACCTCTCATTAATCATGATCAGTCTTAAACTCCTACAGATATACACACAAATTTCGCTTTTATATATTACATGAACACTTCGCCCCTCATAAATCACGATAAGCTTTAAATTTCCTGCAGATATACATACACAAATTCTCAAGGTCACATACAATCGATCAATCTCAATAATTCAAATCTCGATCAGCCTTAAACTCCTACAGACATACATGCACAAAAATCCTACAGACATATAAATACCCAAATTCCTATAGATACATATTACAATAACACCCCCCCGCCTACCTCAAATCAAGGACAGCCTTAAACTGCTACATATACATATATACATATACACACACATAGGCACATTCTATCTATCTATCACAACAACACCCTCCGTCACCTCAAATCACAATCAGCCTTAAACTCCTACGAACATACATATACACAGATTCCCATGGATACGTATTACATGAACACTCACCTCACCTTTCATAAATCACAGACAGCCTTAAACTCTTACAGACATACATACATACATGTACACAGATTCCCACGAAATCATATTACAACAACTCCCCGCCCTCCACCAGTCGATCTACCCCAAATACACCCCGCCCCACCAACAAGCACAGCTTGGTTAAAATTTCAACAAGCATAAACGTCACCGAATTCCCGCGGTTACATATTACAAAACACCCTCACCTACCCAAATTACGGTCAGCCTTAAGGTCTCACAATCTAGACACACCCCTCCCTCCACCAATCACAGCCAGACTTCAATTCCTACAGCTAGACACACCCACAAATTTTCCGTCGGCATTAGGAAAAATCATTTCCATGATTTTCCCGTCAGCATTTGAAAAAAATAAACATGTTTTCCCGTCGGCATTTGAAAAAAATAAACATGGTTTCCCGTCGGCATTCGAAAAAAATAAACATGTTTTCCCGTCGGCATTTGAAAAAAAAAATCATGCATTGCCGTCGGCATCAGGAAAAATAATCATGTTTTGCCGTCGGCATTTGAAAAAAACAATCATGCATTGCCGTCGGCATTAGGAGAAATTAATTTTCACTATTTCACCATTGGTATTAAGAAAAATCATCTTATGATTTTCCCGTTGGTATTAGGAAAAATAATTTTCATGATTTTCCAGTCGGCATATATGTATACTTATGAAATCTTAATCTTATGAAACCCCTTAATCCACCCCACAAACATACATACATATAAATTTCCACGGTAATAAAAAACCAGACTTATTGAACCGTCCTCGTATGTAGTAATAAAAAAAAAACTCCTTATGTAAACAAAAAACTCCTTATGTAAACAAAAAATTTGACGGACGTATTGAACCACCTTTGTAGGTATCAAATTTCACAAACTTCCAAGAATTTTAAAATTTGGGTAATTAAAATTTTACAATTTTAATTGTCCCAGAACCCCCAATCCCCTACTACTGCTGATAACCTGATCTGAAAACCAGAACAGGTACCTGATAACCTGATCTGAAAACCAGACCACGTACCTGATAGTAGATTAGTAATGGCGGAGATAGTCCAAGTTTGGGAATTCAAAACCGGGAAAAAACAAAAATTGTGGCAACCCTGTTACGAATGAGGCGATTTTGGGTATTTTTATACTGAGATTTCGTTAGGCTGGTTGTGTGTGTGTGTGTGAGTTTGATTCTTTATTTAAGTGTATGTTTGTATACTTGTGTGTACAGCTTTTGTTGTTATTGTAGAGAAACGTTGTGCTTACAGCGGATAGATCTATACATGGATGTTTGTATGTGTGTATGACAGTGTGTATGTGTGTGTATGAGTATGTGTGTGTGTGTATTTACGTGTTTGTTTGATGGTGTCCGACACTTTTGTTGTAGTGACAGACAATCATTATTATATCCAGTAGGAAATGTTGATGGTGAAAATATGCTGACTAGCTTTTCACTGTCACTTGTCACCAGTACTACTCTCTAACTATCTTCTGTACAATACTTTGTGCTATAGACATTAAGCATGTGCTTGTCATTGAAAATCTACTAGTAACACTAAAACAATTGATTAGGAAGTGACTACGTAGTTCTTATGCGGTCATGAGACATACCAACCAGACAGTTAGTTACTAGTACATTTCTATAATTTACGTACATACAAATGTATGTATATTAACAAGTTATTGACAATTCCACCACAAATACACCATATCTGTTTTCTCTCCTTCTTTTATACTGACGGATAGAAGAAAACTTATTATACCAAAATTGTAATAGTGACAAGGGATCTGTGTATTTGTGTGTATGTACTGATTGTTATTTGATAGACTTTGGCTTGCTGTTTTGAGTTATCGTTGCTATGCGTATGTAGGGCTATTGTATGTATGCATTTATGTTTGCGATCTCTGGGGAAATAATCTAATAGCTGCAGAGAGTGGCAACCCTGTTGGAAATGGACACACATATATATATATATATATATATATGTATATATATATATATATATATATATATATATATATATATATATATATATATTTGTGTGTGCGTGTGTATATGAAATTCATCATATGTCGTAATAAATTAGATTCGATGACTACTACGCGATTCTCATATAAAGTATATAAGTAGAATTAATAATGTAGATTGTCATCAGTCTGCTCTGATATCTCAACAAGCGACAACCTATTTTCCCAATTAAAATTTTTAAAGTGATTGAAATCCAAACACTATAAAAGTGCTAGAACTAACTACTGTTTGTTAAACAAGTTTATAGTGCATAAAAAATAATTAAATAAATTGTTTATAACTAAAATAAATTGCTTATAAATAAAATAATTAAATAAATTGTTTATAAATAAAATAATTTAATTAATTAATAAATAATTAAATAAAATGAATTCTACAAGTTGTACCATCTGCAATAAAGTCTTTATGACTCAAACAAAACTAAATCAGCATATGGAAACGCACTCATATGCTAACTAATCGAAGGCTATGCTTGGAACTAGTCAGCTAAGTCTTCAAAACAAATATTGTGAGGATTGTGATAAGATGATCCCATTAATTGGTTATATGGCTCATGTTAGAACCACAAAACATAAAAACAGTTGTCAGCAAGAACGGATTGGAGATTTTCTCACTAAAAGAGCAAGCAACTTCAATGGGGGGATCGAGACATATATGCTTCTCAACAAAAATATAGGTGTCTTGTTTCCGGAGGAGTTTCTGAAATCTACCAGGAGCTCCATAGTCCAACAACTCAACAACTCAATGAAGCTGTACACACAAGTATACAAACATACACATAAATAAAGAATCAAACTCACACACACATAGTCTCATAAAATATCAGCATGAACATCCCCAAGACCAACATATTTTTATTTTTCCCTGTTTTGAATTCCCAAAACATGTCGTCCGTCCCCATTACTAAACTACTTATGTAGGGTTATTTCATGTATGCATTTATGTTTGCGATCTCTGGGGAAATAATCTAATAGCTGCAGAGAGTGGCAACCCTATTGGAAGTGGACAGGGAATGTATTTGGTAATATATGTATATGTTGTTGGATTCATGTATGTGATCGTATCTATTTTTGCTTTGAAGAATATCATTGCTTGTGTGAATTATATCAACACTTTTTCATGCATATTTACAAATTAATGTATATATGTTTAAAACACTATTGACTTTGCTATTCTTATAGAGATAGAAAATATTGTGTTGCATAGGTTTTATATATATAAGTGAATTTCAGATGTCAAATGATTTGGGTCCAATCAGGTTGATAAGAAGAGCTTTTGAAAAGGGGTAATAATATTTTTATTTCAGTATATTTTACTTAAATGTAACAATTATAGGAAATAGCTTTTGGAGAAATACAGCAAAAACTTATAGAAGCTTTCGCATGTCCTGATTTTTCTCGTACCTTTATATTGCAAACTGATGCTAGCGATTTTGTTCTGGATATTATATACACAGCATATATATATGTATATATATATATATATATATATGTGTGTATATGAATTTCATCATATGTCGTAATAAATTAGATTCGATGACTACTACGCGATTCTCATATAAAGTATATAAATAGAATTAATAATGTAGATTGTCATCAGTCTGCTCTGATATCTCAACAAGCGACAACCTATTTTCCCAATTAAAATTTTTAAAGTGATTGAAATCCAAACACTATAAAAGTGCTAGAACTAACTACTGTTTGTTAAACAAGTTTATAGTGCATAAAAAATAATTAAATAAATTGTATATAACTAAAATAAATTGCTTATAAATAAAATAATTAAATAAATTGTTATAAATAAAATAATTAAATTAATTAATAAACAAATAAATAATTAAATAAAATGAATTCTAGAAGTTGTACCATCTGCAATAAAGTCTTTATGACTCAAACAAAACTAAATCAGCATATGGAAACGCACTCATATGCTAACCAATCGAAGGCTATGCTTGGAACTAGTCAGCTAAGTCTTCAAAACAAATATTGTGAGGATTGTGATGAGATGATCCCATTAATTGGTTATATGGCTCATGTCAGAACCACAAAACATAAAAACAGTTGTCAGCAAGAACGGATTGGAGATTTTCTCACTAAAAGAGCAAGCAACTTCAATCAGAGAATACGGAGGAGTTTCTGAAATCTACGAAGAGCTCCATAGTACAACAACTCAATGAACGTAGTAGGATACATACTACATTTAAATTTAATATGTAGCTCACATGTGATTATATGAAGATGGTGAATGATGAGATGAATGTTTCCCAACTTGTACATATTTCGAAAATGATGTTGGTGGCTTTGTCTGATGACATAGAGTATATGTACAAGAAACAAGCCGAGGAGCTAAGAGCCAAAATGGAAGAATTTCAAGAAAGGGATAGCGGATGGACATTGATTTCAATAAATTCCCTTGAAGTTTATATAAACAAGGCGTTCATAATAAGAGGATCGAGCTTCATCGCTCTCCCAAAAAATATTGCAGTGAATAAATATCGAGAACAATGATATACACACATACACACACACAAAATCGCCACGATCGTACACAAGAATTTTGCAAAATCTGAATTTAATATTTATACAAATATAAACAAATTTCTGACCGACAGACTTTAACACTAGACAAATTCAAGCTGGATAAAATATAAAGCAATCTCATCCTCCAATATGAAAAACATACTAGGATTAGGGAACTTCAGATATACGATAATATTTTCTAGCAAAAAATGTTCATATGAGAAATAATTTATTTCAAAGTGCATATAAATACTAGAGTGAGAAAATCACATACACAAACAAATACTAAAATTCATCTACGAAAAATTAAACCTATTTCAACAACGCCCCTCCCCTCACAAATCACAGTCAGCCTAAAGTTCTGACAGATATAAATACACAAAATATCAAGGTAACATGTAATCTATATATCAATCTCAACAACATAAATCACGATCAGCCTTAAACTCATATAGACATACATACACACAATTATGGATACATATACATGAATACTTTCACCTCACCTCTCATTAATCATGACCAGCCTTAAACTCCTACATACTATATACGCACAAATTGCGCGGTTATATATTACATGAACACTTCGCCCTTCAACTTCTAAAACATACATGCACAAAAATTCCTATAGCCATTAAACACCCAAATTCCTATAGATACATATTACAATAACACCCCCGCCTACCACAAATCAAGGACAGACTTAAACTGCTACATATACATACATACATACACATACACACATAGGCATATTCTATCTATCTATCACAACAACACCCTCCCCCACCTCAAATCACAATCAGCCTTAAACTCTTACAACATACATATACACAGATTCCCACGGATACATATTACATGAACACTCTCACCTCACCTTTCATAAATCACAGACAGCCTTAAACTCTTACATACATACATACATACATACATACATGTACACAGATTCCCACGGATACATATTACAACAACTCTCCGCCCTCCACCAGTCGATCTACCTCAAATACACCCCGCCGCCAACCAAGCCCAGCTTGGCTTAAATTCCAACAACCATAAACGTCACCGAATTCCCACGGTTACATATTACAAAACACCCTCACCTACCCAAATCACTGTCAGCCTTAAGGTCTCACAATCTAGACACAACCCGCCCTCCACCAAGCACAGTCAGACTTCAATTCCTACATGCTAGACACACCCACAAATTTTCCGTCGGCATTAGGAAAAATCATTTCCATGATTTTCCCGTCAGCATTTGAAAAAAATAAACATGTTTTCCCATCGGCATTTGAAAAAAAATAAAGATGTTATCCCGTCGGCATTAGAAAATCATATACATACATATTAAAGCTTCAAACCTATAAACCCGCTTAATGTGTTCCCACAAAATATTCCGCGCACAAGTTCCCACGTCATACATACATACATACATACAAACATACATATACTTATTATAAACAAAAAACAGTTAATGTAAACAAAAAAACACTTAATGTAAACAAAAAAACACAATTTCTCAGATTTCAGACAAATTTCAGCAAAATTTTAAAATTTCAAAAATTTCAGTCCAGAATTTTTAGAAATTTCACACAAACTTCACAGTTTTAATTCCGGTAGAACCGCTATTTCCCTACTACTAATCTCGAAAATTGTTTGTGCATTGTAGATATGTAATGAAAGGAATACTTGATCTTTTATGGACCTGATTTAGGTGAAATGAGAAACTATTCTACAGAAAATAGAAACTATTGATTATTGTAGACTGTAAATGATTCATTCATAAAGTTTTTATGATCAATACCGTTGAAAATAAAAGTTGCACTCGAAAAAACCTACGCTGTGGAAAATATTTTTAAAATGTTACGAATACCAAAAAACTTACAAATGGATGATTGTAAAGATTTTTTACTAGACACTGGAAAATTCATGCATAAATAGAAGATTAAATATTACTTAATATGAAAGCATCAATAGTAGAATGATTTAATAGATCATCCAAAGGAATTATGTGTTAAGAATTTAGCATTAATGGTTCATATAAGTGGATTGATATATATATAAAGATTTACTTAGTGCCTAAAATAGAAAAGCTCATCTGACAATTAAAATGTTTACAATTTAATGACAATATAAATAAAATTAAAAAGAAAAAATTTAGTTTCTCATGTTTTTTTTTTTTTTTTTTGAAGGATTGATTAGGAATGTTAGGTCTTAGGAAAGATAATTAACTTAATGTACTGGAATTGTCTAAGCTTGTTGGTCTGTATAAAATATTGTGAAAACGTAAGCGTGCAAAATTAAGTTTAACACAGTGCAATATTCAGCAACACGTCGTATTATCACTTTTTGTAGTAAAAGTTGTACATTTTCCATTTCGAAAGCAGTAGCACACAAAATTTAAAAATGTGAATGTTGGCTTATTATAATAAATCTTCACTCTATTCATTTCTGTAGCTATCAGATCTTTAGAAAATATAGATAAACTTAGCAAATTGGACTTTGATATCTTATCTTTAAGAATGTACACGTGTATCAATGGGTATCAAACAAACTTACTGAATAAATATAGACTTCAACTAGAATCAAGCTGAAGCATGCATAAATTGTAAAATGTAGTGTAAACAGATCTTACTTTATATCTGTATCTGAATGAGTATCAAAAACATTTAGAGAAAAAAATATTGGAAGCATGCCGAAGCATGCATAATTTAAGAAAATTCCTCACGTCATAAAATTTTGTAAGCAAATAAATTTTATGACTTTGTGGGAAATGAAATACATATTTATCTACTTTGTAAAAAAATCAGAGGAGTGAATTCTTAAATTCTAATAGCATAGATTTTTAATTGAAACACCACTACATGTCGGACTCTCGCGTCACTATCGATAGAAGCATGCTAAGGCATGCATGCTAGCAAAATATATAAATCTGTTAGAAGGTGATCACAAACTTGTTTCTAATCAGTAATCTGTAGACAGCAATTGTATCTGGATCAACCCAACTCATGAATGATATGTATACATATATGGTTGATGGAAATGAGGACTTCTTTAAGTAAGAAATGATTACATCTGAATGTGATACAACCCAGCCTACGTCAACAATAACTTCAAGCGGGTCAACCAACAAACCTCATGTTCCAATGTTTCTATTACTATATGAAAACACCTAGGCTGAAGTCATGGTGGAGGTGACTGAGTTCTTGAAGATCGATTTGGTGCAATACTTGTTTATTAAACATGTATTTCTTTGTATGTAAACTAATTTCTACATACATACATATATTCGCATATATGTATGTAGATATGAATACATTTGCATATGTACACACTCACATATGTATATATTTTCATTAAAAATAATGGAATTAAAAATAATATTAATATTCTCTATTTCAAGTAGTAAAATCAAAAAAAGTAGTGATACATCAGAAGAAAAAAATAAAATAAAACAATATACTGACTGACCAACTGATATATACAGCCTGTCTCACATGAAAATAAAGCATACTTAAACATAAGAGAAATATGTATACGATTCGCTAAACTTTAATACCATGAGAAAAAAAAGTATATCATCTACATCATCAAATAAAAGGCATCACCCTTCATAAAATAAACATATAGCCTACTAATGTAAGCATAGTAACATTATCAAGTTACATAATTTGGGCAATCAAAATTTTAACATTTAATTACCCATAACGCCGACAAAGGACAGCCAGAAATTCCGACATGCAAAGTCATCTTGTATACTAGAGGAACCGTCGAGAGGATAGACCAAAATTCACAGAAAATGACTTCGTTTTCCTTTGATCGCTTTTCAAGAAGAAAATAAGATTGTTCATTGTGATTTGACTAATTTAAAATTACATTTAAATTTAGTCTCATATCCATATGATGATCTTAATATAAAATTAAAACATGAAAGTAATGCAGGTCTATATGATATGTATCTATATGATATGTATCTACTACTCGTATATGAAAGAATTTCAAGCGCTTGTAACTGCATCAGAGTTTAAGATAAAAGCTCCATATATTCAAAAGCGGTTCAATTGATATAGAAATTTAATTTGAAACAGCAAGCAAGGACCTCAGCTACTGCATTTTTACTGATGATCGAATAATAGAAAGTCCGGAAAGTCTTATAAATTAAATAATATTAATGAAAAAAATAGTTTTAATAGACGAGTAAGGTTTCAAAACTAATTCGAATGATTTTCATTACAAAAAGAAGTATCGGATGTTTTTAACAATAATGAGTATAACAATGTCATTATAAAACCACCATTTGATTTTAAATGTTTATCAATAAAAAAGGAAAGAGAAGCAAAATGGTTAACAAAAAACTATTATCACCTAAGCTGGACTGCTGGATCAGTTTCATTTCAAAGCGTTTGTCATTTTTTAAAAACCAATGCAAGATGTTCTAAAGTATATGTAAAAGGTGAAGAAAAAAGATGATAGTTGGAAAAAATTTTACACCGAAAAATTTCTAACGTTGACTATGTAGGCTACATCAACTTTAAACAAATGGAAATAAAATATATTAAATCTTTATACTATAGTTACTACAACGAGAGAGGAATTCAATTTTACTTAAAACAGAAACTCCTCACAAACTTTTAAGTAAATACATCTACAAATTAAACGAACGTTTTTTTAAATTCAAATAAAAAACTATTGAGATATTTCACATCTATACACAAAGGACCAGGCGAATATTTACAACAGCAACAACAAAATACCACATATGACAAAAAAATGTATTTAAACAGCGAGCCCCAGACTTATTTGTATGTACATACATACATAAATAAAATCATTTTGTAGATCCATATGTACATATGTACACATATTATCAAATTTGTTACCCATGCTCAAGTATTTATTGGATTTTAACAATCACACTTACATATCTACATCATGAAAACATACAAACCGTTCTCCAAGCTATTGACGCTTGACGACGAAAGTCGAAGAAGACAAATGTACTTAAATAAACAAACTTATCACAGACCAGTCAAACTATATCGCGCATACTCACATACACACACACAAAATCGCCACGATCGTACACAAGAATTTTGCAAAATCTGAAATTAATATTTATACAAATATAAACAAATTTCTGACCGACAGACTTGAACACTGTACAAATTTAAGCTTGATAAAATATAAAGCAATCTCATCCTCGAATATGAAAAACATACTAGGATTAGGGAAGTTCAGATATATGATAATATTTTCTAGGAAAAAATGTTAATATGAAAAACAATTTATTTCTACGTACATATAAATACTAGGGTGAGAAAATTTCATACACACACACATACTAAAATTCATCTACGAAAAATTAAACCTATTTCAACAACGCCCCTCCCCTCCCCTCACAAATCACAGTCAGCCTAAAGTTCTTACAGATATACATACACAAAATCTCAAGGTAATATACAATCTATCAATCTCAACAACATAAATCTCGATCAGCCTTAAACTCATATAGACACACATACACACAAATACGGATACATATACATGAAGACCTTCACCTCACCTCTCATTAATCATGATCAGTCTTAAACTCCTACAGATATACACACAAATTTCGCTTTTATATATTACATGAACACTTCGCCCCTCATAAATCACGATAAGCTTTAAATTTCCTGCAGATATACATACACAAATTCTCAAGGTCACATACAATCGATCAATCTCAATAATTCAAATCTCGATCAGCCTTAAACTCCTACAGACATACATGCACAAAAATCCTACAGACATATAAATACCCAAATTCCTATAGATACATATTACAATAACACCCCCCCGCCTACCTCAAATCAAGGACAGCCTTAAACTGCTACATATACATATATACATATACACACACATAGGCACATTCTATCTATCTATCACAACAACACCCTCCGTCACCTCAAATCACAATCAGCCTTAAACTCCTACGAACATACATATACACAGATTCCCATGGATACGTATTACATGAACACTCACCTCACCTTTCATAAATCACAGACAGCCTTAAACTCTTACAGACATACATACATACATGTACACAGATTCCCACGAAATCATATTACAACAACTCCCCGCCCTCCACCAGTCGATCTACCCCAAATACACCCCGCCCCACCAACAAGCACAGCTTGGTTAAAATTTCAACAAGCATAAACGTCACCGAATTCCCGCGGTTACATATTACAAAACACCCTCACCTACCCAAATTACGGTCAGCCTTAAGGTCTCACAATCTAGACACACCCCTCCCTCCACCAATCACAGCCAGACTTCAATTCCTACAGCTAGACACACCCACAAATTTTCCGTCGGCATTAGGAAAAATCATTTCCATGATTTTCCCGTCAGCATTTGAAAAAAATAAACATGTTTTCCCGTCGGCATTTGAAAAAAATAAACATGGTTTCCCGTCGGCATTCGAAAAAAATAAACATGTTTTCCCGTCGGCATTTGAAAAAAAAAATCATGCATTGCCGTCGGCATCAGGAAAAATAATCATGTTTTGCCGTCGGCATTTGAAAAAAACAATCATGCATTGCCGTCGGCATTAGGAGAAATTAATTTTCACTATTTCACCATTGGTATTAAGAAAAATCATCTTATGATTTTCCCGTTGGTATTAGGAAAAATAATTTTCATGATTTTCCAGTCGGCATATATGTATACTTATGAAATCTTAATCTTATGAAACCCCTTAATCCACCCCACAAACATACATACATATAAATTTCCACGGTAATAAAAAACCAGACTTATTGAACCGTCCTCGTATGTAGTAATAAAAAAAAAACTCCTTATGTAAACAAAAAACTCCTTATGTAAACAAAAAATTTGACGGACGTATTGAACCACCTTTGTAGGTATCAAATTTCACAAACTTCCAAGAATTTTAAAATTTGGGTAATTAAAATTTTACAATTTTAATTGTCCCAGAACCCCCAATCCCCTACTACTGCTGATAACCTGATCTGAAAACCAGAACAGGTACCTGATAACCTGATCTGAAAACCAGACCACGTACCTGATAGTAGATTAGTAATGGCGGAGATAGTCCAAGTTTGGGAATTCAAAACCGGGAAAAAACAAAAATTGTGGCAACCCTGTTACGAATGAGGCGATTTTGGGTATTTTTATACTGAGATTTCGTTAGGCTGGTTGTGTGTGTGTGTGTGAGTTTGATTCTTTATTTAAGTGTATGTTTGTATACTTGTGTGTACAGCTTTTGTTGTTATTGTAGAGAAACGTTGTGCTTACAGCGGATAGATCTATACATGGATGTTTGTATGTGTGTATGACAGTGTGTATGTGTGTGTATGAGTATGTGTGTGTGTGTATTTACGTGTTTGTTTGATGGTGTCCGACACTTTTGTTGTAGTGACAGACAATCATTATTATATCCAGTAGGAAATGTTGATGGTGAAAATATGCTGACTAGCTTTTCACTGTCACTTGTCACCAGTACTACTCTCTAACTATCTTCTGTACAATACTTTGTGCTATAGACATTAAGCATGTGCTTGTCATTGAAAATCTACTAGTAACACTAAAACAATTGATTAGGAAGTGACTACGTAGTTCTTATGCGGTCATGAGACATACCAACCAGACAGTTAGTTACTAGTACATTTCTATAATTTACGTACATACAAATGTATGTATATTAACAAGTTATTGACAATTCCACCACAAATACACCATATCTGTTTTCTCTCCTTCTTTTATACTGACGGATAGAAGAAAACTTATTATACCAAAATTGTAATAGTGACAAGGGATCTGTGTATTTGTGTGTATGTACTGATTGTTATTTGATAGACTTTGGCTTGCTGTTTTGAGTTATCGTTGCTATGCGTATGTAGGGCTATTGTATGTATGCATTTATGTTTGCGATCTCTGGGGAAATAATCTAATAGCTGCAGAGAGTGGCAACCCTGTTGGAAATGGACACACATATATATATATATATATATATATGTATATATATATATATATATATATATATATATATATATATATATATATATATATTTGTGTGTGCGTGTGTATATGAAATTCATCATATGTCGTAATAAATTAGATTCGATGACTACTACGCGATTCTCATATAAAGTATATAAGTAGAATTAATAATGTAGATTGTCATCAGTCTGCTCTGATATCTCAACAAGCGACAACCTATTTTCCCAATTAAAATTTTTAAAGTGATTGAAATCCAAACACTATAAAAGTGCTAGAACTAACTACTGTTTGTTAAACAAGTTTATAGTGCATAAAAAATAATTAAATAAATTGTTTATAACTAAAATAAATTGCTTATAAATAAAATAATTAAATAAATTGTTTATAAATAAAATAATTTAATTAATTAATAAATAATTAAATAAAATGAATTCTACAAGTTGTACCATCTGCAATAAAGTCTTTATGACTCAAACAAAACTAAATCAGCATATGGAAACGCACTCATATGCTAACTAATCGAAGGCTATGCTTGGAACTAGTCAGCTAAGTCTTCAAAACAAATATTGTGAGGATTGTGATAAGATGATCCCATTAATTGGTTATATGGCTCATGTTAGAACCACAAAACATAAAAACAGTTGTCAGCAAGAACGGATTGGAGATTTTCTCACTAAAAGAGCAAGCAACTTCAATGGGGGGATCGAGACATATATGCTTCTCAACAAAAATATAGGTGTCTTGTTTCCGGAGGAGTTTCTGAAATCTACCAGGAGCTCCATAGTCCAACAACTCAACAACTCAATGAAGCTGTACACACAAGTATACAAACATACACATAAATAAAGAATCAAACTCACACACACATAGTCTCATAAAATATCAGCATGAACATCCCCAAGACCAACATATTTTTATTTTTCCCTGTTTTGAATTCCCAAAACATGTCGTCCGTCCCCATTACTAAACTACTTATGTAGGGTTATTTCATGTATGCATTTATGTTTGCGATCTCTGGGGAAATAATCTAATAGCTGCAGAGAGTGGCAACCCTATTGGAAGTGGACAGGGAATGTATTTGGTAATATATGTATATGTTGTTGGATTCATGTATGTGATCGTATCTATTTTTGCTTTGAAGAATATCATTGCTTGTGTGAATTATATCAACACTTTTTCATGCATATTTACAAATTAATGTATATATGTTTAAAACACTATTGACTTTGCTATTCTTATAGAGATAGAAAATATTGTGTTGCATAGGTTTTATATATATAAGTGAATTTCAGATGTCAAATGATTTGGGTCCAATCAGGTTGATAAGAAGAGCTTTTGAAAAGGGGTAATAATATTTTTATTTCAGTATATTTTACTTAAATGTAACAATTATAGGAAATAGCTTTTGGAGAAATACAGCAAAAACTTATAGAAGCTTTCGCATGTCCTGATTTTTCTCGTACCTTTATATTGCAAACTGATGCTAGCGATTTTGTTCTGGATATTATATACACAGCATATATATATGTATATATATATATATATATATATGTGTGTATATGAATTTCATCATATGTCGTAATAAATTAGATTCGATGACTACTACGCGATTCTCATATAAAGTATATAAATAGAATTAATAATGTAGATTGTCATCAGTCTGCTCTGATATCTCAACAAGCGACAACCTATTTTCCCAATTAAAATTTTTAAAGTGATTGAAATCCAAACACTATAAAAGTGCTAGAACTAACTACTGTTTGTTAAACAAGTTTATAGTGCATAAAAAATAATTAAATAAATTGTATATAACTAAAATAAATTGCTTATAAATAAAATAATTAAATAAATTGTTATAAATAAAATAATTAAATTAATTAATAAACAAATAAATAATTAAATAAAATGAATTCTAGAAGTTGTACCATCTGCAATAAAGTCTTTATGACTCAAACAAAACTAAATCAGCATATGGAAACGCACTCATATGCTAACCAATCGAAGGCTATGCTTGGAACTAGTCAGCTAAGTCTTCAAAACAAATATTGTGAGGATTGTGATGAGATGATCCCATTAATTGGTTATATGGCTCATGTCAGAACCACAAAACATAAAAACAGTTGTCAGCAAGAACGGATTGGAGATTTTCTCACTAAAAGAGCAAGCAACTTCAATCAGAGAATACGGAGGAGTTTCTGAAATCTACGAAGAGCTCCATAGTACAACAACTCAATGAACGTAGTAGGATACATACTACATTTAAATTTAATATGTAGCTCACATGTGATTATATGAAGATGGTGAATGATGAGATGAATGTTTCCCAACTTGTACATATTTCGAAAATGATGTTGGTGGCTTTGTCTGATGACATAGAGTATATGTACAAGAAACAAGCCGAGGAGCTAAGAGCCAAAATGGAAGAATTTCAAGAAAGGGATAGCGGATGGACATTGATTTCAATAAATTCCCTTGAAGTTTATATAAACAAGGCGTTCATAATAAGAGGATCGAGCTTCATCGCTCTCCCAAAAAATATTGCAGTGAATAAATATCGAGAACAATGATATTTGTTGTTTTAAATGGTGTCTCATTGCGGCTTTGTACACAAATAGCGGTCTGAATCCTAAACAACGGAAAAACTTTAAAAATTACAATATTGCAAATATTTCTGATGAGAATATTAGTACAGAGGAAAATGTATTAAATTTTAAAGACCTAGAGTTTCCACTCCCATTGAAGCAGATAAAACAATTCGAGAATCAAAATTATGTGAGCATAAACGTATTTGGTCATAATGGAACATCACTTATAGGACCATACTATGTAACGAAAGGAGAAAAACACATTCATATTAATCTCTTATTGCTCTAGTCCAATGAAAACTTCCACTATGTACTATTTATGTACATCAAGGATATATGAAAGTAAGTTTCATTTGTGCATTTATGAAAAATCTGCTTTCATCTCTATTTAAAAAGTTACTTCTTATTGTTATACTTATTTATATCTTATTAGTATTTTCTATATTTTCTTCAGACTCCTTCGTTCCAGCATAATATCGCATAATCATAAGATCATGATATGCAACACCTGCCTATATCATACACATGATGATTATGTGATCATTTCAACCTGATTAGAAAAAAGGGTGTATTTCCGTACTCTGACATGGATTCCATGACTAAGTTTAAGGAAATTAAACTCCCTAGTAGAGAAGAGTTCTTCAATATTCTAACGAATAAAGAATGTGATGTAGACCAGTATGTTCATGCTCAAAAAATATGGAGAGAGTTTAACTGTAAAACCCTCCTTGACTATACTGAACTCTACTTAAAGACAGTTGTTCCTCTTCTAACCGACGTGTTTGAAAATTTTAGAAAAACTTGTAGAGATATATACGACTACTATTATACAGCACCAGGCTTATCTTGGGATGCAATGTTGAAAACCACAGAAGTTTCAGTGGAACAGTTCACTGATTCCGAAATAGAATTAGAGGTGGACTAGTTCAATGCTCGCAAAGATATTCGAAGGCGAATAACAAATATTTGGAAGATTTTGATGCATCAAAACCAACATCTTGTATGGTTGGGCGATGTCGGAATATCTTCCTTGCGGTGAATTTGAGTGGGTGTGTGATACTGATTTTGATGTTAAAGAAATTTCCGATACTGCAGATTATGGATACATTTTGGAAGTGGATATAGATTATCCCGATTCAGTGCATGATCTACATAATGATTTGCCATTTTGCCCTCCAAACAAGCACGTGGGGGATCCAAAATCAAAAAATTAGTTGCAGACTTACACTCAAAAACAAATTACACCACACACTATAGAGTTTTAAAATAAGCCATTTCAAATGGCCTCATCTTAAAACAAATCCGTAGAATACTCAGATTTAAGCAATCCCCTTGGCTTAAAAAATATATTGACTTAAACACATTTCATAGGACAAATGCTAAAAATAATTTTGAAAAAGATTTCTTCAAACTTTTAAACAATGCTGTTTACGGAAAACAATGGAAAACATTGAAAAACGTAGGGACATTAGAATTACGTCATCTTAGGAAACAACAAACAGAAATCCTTTAGGTCTCAGAGCATTAATTGCGAAACCAAATTTTAAGCAGTTGACAAAATTTTCTGATGATATGTATGCGGTAGAGTTAGAAAAAATGGAACCACTATATGATAAACCCATATATGTTAGTTACACAGTACTGGAGTTATCGAAGTTTAGAATGTATGACTTCCATTATGGCTTCATGAAGCCTAAATTTGGAGAGAACATTTCTCTCAACTATATGGATACTGACTCATTTATTTATTCAATTAAAACTGATGATTTTTACGATGACATCCGTAATGATATTAGTTTGAATTTTGATACGTCAGAATATCCTATAGATAATCAATTTCGTTTGCCGCTACTCAATAAGAAGGTTTTGGGGATATAATGACAGAGTTTGTTGGTTTAAGAGCAAAAATGTATTCTCTGTCGACTCTTCGCTCGGTAGCTGTTAAAAAATCAAAAGGGGTCAAAAAGTCTGTAATTAAAAAGTTGTCCATTAATGATTACAAAAGTTGCTTATTCGAATCCAAAATTATCTCGGATGAAATGTTTTTGTTTAGATCTAAAACACATCAACTATATACCCAAAAACTACATAAAATAGCACTTAGCTTTTCTGATGATAAAAGAAATATAATGAAAGATAAAATAAAAACGCGCGCTTGGGGACATTACATAGACCGAAACAATGAAACAATGGATGTAGAATAGAATGATTCCTACTAAATTGCATGTAATATGACAACGAGAATTTAATTTTGTACTAATTGTATTTATTTAATTATTTATTAATTTATTTATTATTTAATTATTTGTTTATGAATGTATCTATTAATTTCAGTATTTTATTCACCCAAAAGCATGTTAAAATGGAATGGTTTAAAACTTTTATCTTTTTACCTATACCTAAATTATTTGTAAATAAAAATAAAATATTATTGTTTTTTTCTTTTTTATATCTGTATATTTTTATTTAGACATAGAGTTGAATTTGTATTAGTACTAAGATTTTTAAGAAAAACTGTTAAATAAAATATTGAACAAATAATAAAATGGTTTTTATTTCAGCTTAAATTTACTAAATAGCAATTTTAATTACAAATGTCTACATTTTTATATTTTGCTTATCTATTGGCTTTACTTCACTAGATCAAAAAATTTTTCTTTTTGTTTATTTACAAATTTTTGTTGTTTGTTTTCATATCGCTTAAACATGCACAGTTTTTTTATCTTTGAAAGGTTCTACACAAGAGGAATTAAATTTCACAATATTATGAAATTCCATTAAGTTTCATTAGATACTTTCTTATCGACACCAACTGCTTTAACACCATCTCATCCATGTTTGCTAATAGCAAATAGCAGAACAGGTATCAGCTATTAGATCAGGTATCAGATCAGCTTATCAGGACCTGGTCTGGTTTTCAGATCAGGTTATCAGGACCTGATCTGGTTTTCAGATCAGCTTATCAGGACCTGATCTGGTTTTCAGATCAGCTTATCAGGACCTGGTCTTGTTTTCAGATCAGCTTATCAAGTATCAGATGAGGTTATAGCAAATAGATGTATCAAGTTTAGTCAAATTGCTTTCTGCAGCGACCATCATTTAATTCATTATGTGTGCTTATATTAAAAATTTATATATATCCTTCCAACACTTTATAAATTTCTTAAACCTTTTTAAAATTCATATTACTAACTACATGATCCCTATAGACGTGCTTAATATTTTTCTCATCTTACTTAAACATTATAATAACATTTGCATTGGCTCTTATTAAATGCTTACAGCCGAATTCATAAAAATTTTAAACAACATTTCGAATGTTTTTTAAGCAAAATTCACTAAAATTGTATTCGTAATAGAATTTTAGCTTAAAAACGTTTTTTAAACCTGGTGTAAACCACAGGATTTTAAAATTGACTGCATCCATATTTAAAATAATTTTGAGTTGACCTTGTTATAATTTTGCTTCATGTTTATTTGCATTTTTAACTTTGTCTGTATGTACGTATGTATGCATGTGCGTATTAGGAATTATGCTATAAGTTTAGCACAAGCAGAATGAGTCATCATTCTTATGTCGCCCAATACAAAAATATACACGTATTGCTTCTCATGCGCAACAGCGTTAATTATTATAATTGAATCATTGAACCTTTAATTGATGAAATTAATTTCTTCAGATATTCATATTTGACTTGATATAGATATTTTAAGTATAAATAGATATTTTCAAACTTGTGTTAGTACTAGTGAACTGGGGATACTGGCGCTGATTAAAATTGTGAAATTTGGGTAATTAAAATTTGAAATTTGTAAATTTCAGTGCAAAATTTCTGAAATTTTAAAATTTAGGTAATTAAAATTTTAAATTTGTGAAATTGTGTTTTTTGTTTACATTAGGAGTTTTTTTTTGTTTACATTAACTGTTTTTTGTTTACATTAGTTGTGTGAACGGGTGATTTTTTTGTGGTGACATTAATTGCATGTGAACGGGTGATATTTTTTTTGTGGTAATGGATTAAAAATCATGAAATTGATTTTTTCATGGGTGTCCTTTGTCGTTGTAATGGGTAATTAAGCTTTAAAATTTCAATCTATGCCGTACGCCCAGTTCACTGATACTAACTCAAGTTTGAAAATATCTTTTTATACTTAAAATATCTATATCAAGTCAAATATGAATATCTGAAGAAATTAATTTCATCAATTAAAGGTTCAATGATTCAATTATAATATTTAACGCTGTTGTGCATGAGAAGCAAAATAATACACGTGTATATTTTTGTATTGGATGATATAAGAATGATGACTCTTTCTGCTTGTGCTAAACTTATACCATAATTCGCAAGCATTTAATAAACGACAATTCAAATGTTATTATAATGTTTAAGTAAGATGAAAAAAATATGAAGCATGTTTATAGTGATTATGTTGTCAGTAATATGAATTTCAAAAAGTTTCAAGAAATTTGTATAGTGTTGGAAGCATATATATTGATTTTTCATGATAAGCAAATATACTTACTTAAACGATAATCGTTATAGAAAACAATTTGAATATATCATAACTATATAAATAACTGTTCATAACCGCTTGACTTTAGTTATTAATATAACTTTAAACTTCATACATCTATTTGCTATAACCTCATCTGATACTTAATAAGCTGATCTGAAAACCAGACCAGGTCCTGATAAGCTGATCTGATAACCAGATCAGGTCCTGATAAGCTGATCTGAAACCAGACCAGGTCATGATAAGCTGATCTGAAAACCAGACCAGGTCCTGATAAGCTGATCTGAAAACCAGACCAGGTCCTGATAAGCTGATCTGAAAACCAGACCTGGTCCTGATAAGCCGATCTGAAAACCAAACCAGGTCCTGATAAGCTGATCTGAAAACCAGACCAGGTCCTGATAAGCTGATCTGATAACCATATCAGGTCCTGATAAGCTGATCTGAAAACCAGACCAGGTCATGATAAGCTGATCTGATAGCTGATACCTGATCTAATAGCTGATACCTGTTCTGCTATTTTCTATTAGTAAAAATGAATGAGATGGTGTTAAAGTTGGTGTCGATAAGAAAGTATCTAATGAAATTTAATGGAATTTCATAATATTGTGAAATTCAATTCCTCTTGTGTAGGACCTATCAAAGATAGCAAATCTGTGCATGTTTAAGCGATGTGAAAACAAACAACAAAAATTTGCAAATAAACAAAAAGAAAAATTTTTTATCTAGTAAAGCAAAGCCCATAGATAAGCAAAATATAAAAATGTAGACATTTGTAGTTAAAATTTCTATTTAGTAAATTTAAGCTGAAATAAAAACCATTTACATATTTTATTATTTTTTCAATATTTTATTTAACAGTTTTTCTTAAAAATATTAGTATTAATACAATTTCAACTCTATGTATAAATAAAAATTTACAGATATAAAAAGAAAAACCAACATTAATCTAATATTTTATTTTTATTTACAAATAATTTAGGTATAGGTAAAAAGATAAAAGTTTTAAACCATTCAATAAACAAATATATAAACCATAAATGAAGAAATAAATAAATTAATAAATAAGTAAAGAAATAAATTAATAAATTAATTAATAAAAAAATAAGTAAATAATAAATAAATTAATAAATAATAAAATAAATACATTAATAAATAAATACAATTAGTACAAAATTAAATTCTCGTTGTTATCTTACATGCAATTTAGTAGGAATCATTATATTCTACATCCATTGTTTTATTGTTTCGGTCTATGTAATGTCCCCAAGCGCGCGTTTTTATTTTATCTTTCATTATATTTCTTTTATCATCAGAAAAGCTAAGTGCTATTTTATGTAGTTTTTGGGTATATAGTTGATGTGTTTTAGATCTAAACAAAAACATTTCATCCGAGATAATTTTGGATTCGAATAAGCAACTTTTGTAATCATTAATGGACAACTTTTTAATTACAGACTTTTTGACCCCTTTTGATTTTTTAACAGCTTCCGAGCGAAGAGTCGACAGAGAATACATTTTTGCTCTTAAACCAACAAACTCTGTCATTATATCCCCATTGTTTTCATCTTTCATCATTCCCAAAACCTTCTTATTGAGTAGCGGCAAACGAAATTGATTATCTATAGGATATTCTGCCGTATGAAAATTCAAACTAATATCATTACGGATGTCATCGTAAAAATCATCAGTTTTAATTAAATAAATAAATAAATTAGTCAGTATCCATATAGTTGAGAGAAATGTTCTCTCCAAATTTATTCTTCATAAAGCCATAATGGAAGTCATACATTCTCCACTTCGATAAATCCAGTACTGTGAAACCAACTTATATGGGTTTATCATATAGTGGTTCCATTTTTTCTAACTCTACCGCATACATATCATCAGAAAATTTTGTCAACTGCTTAAAATTTGGTTTCGCAATTAATGCTCTGAGACCTAAATGATTTCTGTTTGTTGTTTCCCAAGATGACGTAATTCTAATGTCCCTACGTTTTTCAATGTTTTCCATTGTCTTCCCGTAAACAGCATTGTTTAAAAGTTTGAAGAAATCTTTTTCAAAATTATTTTTAGCATTTGTCCTATGAAATGTGTTTAAGTCAATATATTTTTTAAGCCAAGGGGATTGCTTAAATCTGAGTGTTCTACGGATTTGTTTTAAGATGAGGCCATTTGAAATGGCTTGTTTTAAAACTCTATAGTGTATGGTGTAATTTGTTTTTGAGTGTAAGACTGCAAATAATTTTTTGATTTTGGATCCCCCACGTGCTTGTTTGGAGGGCAAAAAGGCAAATCATTATGTAGATCATGCACTGAATCGGGATAATCTATATCCACTTCCAAAATGTATCCATACTCTGCAGTATCAGAAATTTTTTTAACATCAAAATCAGTATCACATACCCAATCAAATTCACCACAAGGAAGATATTCCGACATCGCCCAACCATACAAGTTGTTAGCGTCTAAATATACAAAAAATTCTGATGGTTTTGATGCATCAAAATCTTCCAAATATTTGTTGTTCGCCTTCGAATACCTTTGCGAGCATTGAACTAGTCTACCTTTAATTTCGTATTGCATAAACATATACATTTCGGAATCAGTGAACTGTTCCAGTGAAACTTCTGTGGTTTTCAACATTGCATCGCAAGATAAGCCTGGTGCTGTATAATAGTGGCAGGGGTTCAAATCGTATATCTCTCTACAAATTTTTCTAAAATTTTCAAACACGTCGGTTAGAAGAAGAGCAACTGTCTTTAAGTAGAATTCAGTATAGTCAAGGAGGGTTTTACAGTTAAACTCTCTCCATATTTTTTGAGCATGTTCATACTGGACTACATCACATTCTTCATTCGTTAGAATATTGAAGAACTCTTCTCTACTAGGGAGTTTAATTTCCTTAAACTTAGTCATGTAATCCATGTCAGAGTACGGAAATACACCCTTTCTTCTAATCAGGTTGAAATGAGCTTCGTCAACGAAACATGACCGAATAGTATAATAATATTATGCAATATAACCGGTATAAACTGAGGTGTTTTATAATTCAAATTACATTTGCTATGAGCTGCTCCACGATAATTGCCCGTAAGATGACAATGATCTCTAACTTTATCGTTATTTAATATTTTCTTACATATATGACAATTTTTTGCATTATTATATTGAGCTATTTCTATTGGGGTTATGAACATTTTCTTAACTTTAAGTAAATAATTTAAATAAATATCTGTACAATCTTCAACAATTTTTTTGATAAATATATTCGCCGAATCTTCACCAAAATAATGTCTATATAAATTATTTTCTCTCTTGAAACTACAACTAATAAAATAACCGAATGCACAAGCATGATATTTCTGTCCATTTGTGGTACTTTTACTTACTGCATTATCAACTTTTTCTAAAATAGACTCAAAGTCCGCGTAGATTACGAAAGGTACATCTAACTGTTTGTAGTAGTTCTTAAACTTGATAATAGATTCATCTTCTGGCATTCTGATGACTTTTTTAACACAAACATTTTTATGATGATTATACACATAATCATCATGTGTATGATATAGGCAGGTGTTGCATATCATGATCTTATGATTATGCGATGTTATGCTGGAACGAAGGAGTCTGAAGAAAATATAGAAAATACCAATAAGATATAAATAAATATAACAATAAGAAGTAACTTTTTAAATAGAGATGAAAGCAGATTTTTCATAAATGCACAAATGAAACTTACTTTAATATATCCTTGATGAGTACATAGTGGAAGCTTTAATTGGACTGGAGCAATAAGATATTAATATGAATGTGTGTTTCTCCTTTTGTTATTTAATATGGTCCTATAACCGATGCGCCATTATAGCCAGATACATTGATATTCAGATCATTTTGATTTTCGAATTGTTTTATCTGCTTCAATGGGAGTGGAAACTCTAGGCCTTCAAAATTTAACGCAATTGCTCCTAAATTAATATTCTCATCAGAAATGTTTGTTATATTATAGTTTTTAAAGTTTTTCCGTTGTTTAGAATTCTGACCGCTATTTGTGTACAAAGCCGCAATGAGACACCAATTAAAGCAAAAAATATCATTGTTTTCGATATTTATGCATGCATGCTTGGCTGCAATATTTTTTGGGAGAGGGATAAAGCTCGATCTCTTATTATGGACGCCTTGTTTATATTAACTTCAAGGGAATTTATTGAAATCAATGTCCATCCGCTATTCCTCTCTTCAAATTCTTTCAGTTTGGCTCTTAGCTCCCCGGCTTGTTTCTTGGACATATCCTCTATGTCATCAGACAAAGTCACCAACATCATTTTCGAAATATGTACAAGTTGGGAAACATTCATCTCATCATTAAACATCTTCATATAATCACATATGAGCTCCATATTAAATTTAAATGTAGTATGTATCCTACTACGTTCATTGAGTTGTTGGACTATGGAGCTCCTGGTAGATTTCAGAAACTCCTCCGGAAACAAGACACCTATATTTTTGTTGAGAAGCATATATGTCTCGATCCTCCCATTGAAGTTGCTTGCTCTTTTAGTGAGAAAATCTCCAATCCGTTCTTGCTGACAACTGTTTTTATGTTTTGTGGTTCTGACATGAGCCATATAACCAATTAATGGGATCATCTTATCACAATCCTCACAATATTTGTTTTGAAGACTTAGCTGACTAGTTCCAAGCATAGCCTTCGATTAGTTAGCATATGAGTGCGTTTCCATATGCTGATTTAGTTTTGTTTGAGTCATAAAGACTTTATTGCAGATGGTACAACTTGTAGAATTCATTTTATTTAATTATTTATTAATTAATTAAATTATTTTATTTATAAACAATTTATTTAATTATTTTATTTATAAGCAATTTATTTTAGTTATAAACAATTTATTTAATTATTTTTTATGCACTATAAACTTGTTTAACAAACAGTAGTTAGTTCTAGCACTTTTATAGTGTTTGGATTTCAATCACTTTAAAAATTTTAATTGGGAAAATAGGTTGTCGCTTGTTGAGATATCAGAGCAGACTGATGACAATCTACATTATTAATTCTACTTATATACTTTATATGAGAATCGCGTAGTAGTCATCGAATCTAATTTATTACGACATATGATGAAATTCATATACACACATATATATATATATATATATATATATATATATATATATATATGCTGTGTATATAATATCCAGAACAAAATCGCTAGCATCAGTTTGCAATATAAAGGTACGAGAAAAATCAGGACATGCGAAAGCTTCTATAAGTTTTTGCTGTATTTCTCCAAAAGCTATTTCCTATAACTGTTACATTTAAGTAAAATATACTGAAATAAAAATATTATTACCCCTTTTCAAAAGCTCTTCTTATCAACCTGATTGGACCCAAATCATTTGACATCTGAAATTCACTTATATATATAAAACCTATGCAACACAATATTTTCTATCTCTATAAGAATAGCAAAGTCAATAGTGTTTTAAACATATATACATTAATTTGTAAATATGCATGAAAAAGTGTTGATATAATTCACACAAGCAATGATATTCTTCAAAGCAAAAATAGATACGATCACATACATGAATCCAACAACATATACATATATTACCAAATACATTCCCTGTCCACTTCCAATAGGGTTGCCACTCTCTGCAGCTATTAGATTATTTCCCCAGAGATCGCAAACATAAATGCATACATGAAATAACCCTACATAAGTAGTTTAGTAATGGGGACGGACGACATGTTTTGGGAATTCAAAACAGGGAAAAATCAAAATATGTTGGTCTTGGGGATGTTCATGCTGATATTTTATGAGACTATGTGTGTGTGAGTTTGATTCTTTATTTATGTGTATGTTTGTATACTTGTGTGTACAGCTTTTGTTGTTATTGTAGAGAAACGTTGTGCTTACAGCGGATGGATCTATACATGGATGTGGGTGTGTGTGTATATGAGTATGTGTGTGTGTGTGTGTATTTACATGGTTGTTTGATGGTATCCGATACTTTTGGTGTAGTGGCAGACAATCATTATACCCGGTAGGAAATGTTGATGGTAAAAATATGCTGACTAGCTTTTCACTTTCACTTGTCACCAGTACTACTCTCTAACTATCCTCCATACAATACTTTGTGCTATAGACATTTAACATGTGCTTGTCATTGAAAATCTACTAGTAACACTAAAACAATTGATTAGGTAGTGACTACGTAGTTCTTATGCGGTCATGAGACATACCAACCAGATAGTTAGTTACTGGTACATTTCTATAATTTACGTACATACAGTCTGACTGCAGGTTAGTAACAAGGGATCTGTGTGTTTGTGAGTATGTAGTGATCGTTATTTGATAGACTTTATTTTGCTCCTCTGAGTTTTCGTTGCTTTGCGTATGTATGATTATTATTGTATGTATACATTTATTTTGTGGGTCTCTGGGGAAATAATATAAAAGCTGTAGGTAGTGGCAACCCTGATAGATGTTTGGAATGGAGGGGGATAGGGAATACATTTGGTAATGTATGTATGCATGTTTATGTTGTTGGATTAATGTATGTGATCGTATCTATTTTTGCTTTGAAGAATATCATTGCTTGTGTGAATTACATCAACACTTCTTCATGCATATTTACATATATGTGTATATATGTTTTCTACGCTATTGACATTGCTATTCTTATAGAGATAGAAAAATGTTGTGTTGGCGTAGGTTTTATATGTACAAGTGCATTTCAGATATTAAATATTTTAAGTCCCATCAGGTTGACAAGCAGAGTTGTATAAATAGGGGTAATTATATTTTTATTTTAGTATATTTTACTTTAACAAAAACTTATAGAGGGACCTGCACTCACGTCCCCCCGATTCTCATATGAATTGTGGGAATGTGTGTATATGTGTGTGTGTGTGTGTGTGTGTGTATACGAATTTCACATGTCGTAATACCATCAGAGAAATTAGATTTGATGACTACTACGCGATTCTCATGTAACGTATATAAGTAGAAAAAATAATGTAGATTGTCATCAGTATACTTTGATATCTCAACCATTCACCGCCTATTTTGCAAACCAAATTTTTAAAGTGTTTGAAAACAAACAAAAAAAACTACAGAAGTGCTAAAACTAATTATTGTTTGTTAAACAAGTTTATAGTGCATAAAAAAAAATATTAGATAAATTGTTTATAAATAAAATAATTAAATAAATTTTTTATAAATAAAATAATTAAATAAATTATAAACAAATATGTAAATAATAAAAATAATTAAATAAAATGAATACCGCAAGTTGTCCAATCTGCAATAAAGTCTTTATGACTCAAACAAAAGTAAATGAGCATATAGAAACACACACCTTTGCTAGCCAGCCGAAGGCTATATTGGGAATTAGTAAGGTAAATATTAACAACAAATATTGTGAGGATTGTGATGAGATGATTCCATCAAATGGTTGTATGGCTCACGTCAGAACCATAAAACACAAAAACAGCTGTCAGCAAGAAAGGATCAGCGATTTTCTCAGTAGAAGAATAAGTAACTTCAATGGGAGGATCGAGACATATATTTTCCTCAACAAAAATGTGGGCGTCTTGTTTCAGGAGGAGTTTCTCGCATCTGCAAAGAGCTTTATAGTAAAACAACTTAATGAACGTAGTAGAATACATACTACGTTTAAATTTAATATGGAGCTCACATGTGATTATATGAAAATGGTAAATGATGAGATGAATGTTAGCCAACTTGTGCACATCTCAAAGATGATGTTGGTGACCCTCTCTGATGACATAGATGAGATGTACAAGACACAGACCGATGAGCTAAGAGCCAAAATGGAAGAGTTTCAAGAAAGATATAGCGGATGGACATTGATTTCAATAAATTGCCTTGAAGTTAATATAAACAAGGCATCCATAATAAGAGGATCGAGCTTTATCCCTCTCCCAAAAAATATTGCAGTGAAACGTGCATGCATAAATATCGAGAACAATGATATTTGTTGCTTTAAATGGTGTCTCATTGCGGCTTTGTACACATATAGCGGTCTGAATCCTAAACAACGGAAAAGCTTTAAAAATTACAATACTACAAATATTTCTGATGAAAATATTAATACAGGGGAAATTGTATTAAATTTTAAAGACCTAGAGTTTTCACTCCCATTGAAATAGATAAAACAATTCGAGAATCAAAATGATGTGAGCATAAACGTATTTGGTCATAATGAACATCACTTATAGGACCATACTATGTAACGAAAGGAGAAAAACACATTAATATTAATCTCTTATTGCTCCAGTCCAATGAAAACTTGCACTATGTACTATTTATGTACATCAAGGATATATCAAAGTAAGTTTCATTTGTGCATTTATGAAAAATCTGCTTTCATCTCTATTTAAAAAGTTACTTCTTATTGTTACATTTATTTATATCTTATTGGTATTTTCTATATTTTCTTCAGACTCCTTCGTTCCAGCATAACGTCGCATAATCATAAGATCATGATATTCAACACCTGCCTATATTATACACATGATGTTTGTGTGAAAAAAAGTCATCAGAATGCCTGAAGATAAATCTATTAATAGTGGCTCTATCTTTTTCGTCATATGTATATTTAAGAAGCTCATCAATTTCTTTGTCCTTCAGATGAGATGTGCAATTTGAGATCCAGAAATTTAGCAAAACTTTATCAAGCTTAAGAACTACTACAAACAGTTAGATGTACCATTTGTAATCTACGCGGACTTTGAGTCTATTTTAGAAAAAGTTGATAATGCAGTAAGTAAAAGTACCACAAATGTACAGAAACATCATGCTTGTGCAGTCGGTTATTTTATTAATTGTAGTTTCAAGAGAGAAAATAATTTATGTATATAGACATTATTTTGGTGAAGATTCGGCGAATATATTTATCAAAAAATTTTTTGAAGATTGTACAGATATTTATTTAAATTATTTACTTAAAGTTAAGAAAATGTTCATAACCCCAATAGAAATAGCTCAATATAATAATGCAAAAAATTGTCATATATGTAAGAAAATATTAAATAACGATAAAGTTAGAGATCATTGTCATCTTACGGGCAATTATCGTGGGGCAGCTCATAGCGAATGTAATTTGAATTATAAAACACCTAAGTTTATACCGGTTATCTTGCATAATCTTTCCGCATATGATATATAGCTATTTTTCAAAGAACTTTCTTCTATAAAATATTCTACAATCAAAGTGATTCCCCAGAACACAGAGAGTTATATTTCTCTTTAAATTTTCATCAGAGTAGATGAAAAATATGGATTCAAAATAAGATTTATAGACTCGTTTAGATTTATGGCTTCGAGTTTAGATACGTTAGCGAAAAATCTTGATAGCAATGATTTTAATATTATTCGGTCATGTTTCGTTGAAGAAGCTCATTTCAACCTGATTAGAAGAAAGGGTATATTTCCGTACTCTTACATGGATTCCATGACTAAGTTTAAGGAAATTAAACTCTTTAGTAGAGAAGAGTTCTTCAATATTCTAACGAATGAAGAATGTGATGTAGTCCAGTATGAACATGCTCAAAAAATATGGACAGAATTTAACTGTAAAACCCTCCTTGACTATACTGAACTCTACTTAAAGACAGTTGTTCTTCTTCTAACCGACGTGTTTGAAAATTTTAGAAAAATTTGTAGAGATATATACGATTTGGTTCCCTGCCACTATTATACAGCACCAGGCTTATCTTGGGATGCAATGTTGAAAACCACAGAAGTTTCACTGGAACAGTTCACTGATTCCGAAATGTATATGCTTATGCAAAACGAAATTAAAGGTGGACTAGTTCAATGCTCGCAAAGATATTCGAAGGCGAATAACAAATATTTGGAAGATTTTGATGCATCAAAACCATCAGAATTTCTTGTATATTTAGACGCTAACAACTTGTATGGTTGGGCGATGTCGGAATATTTTCCTTGCGGTGAATTTGAGTGGGTATGTGATACTGATTTTGATGTTAAAAAAATTTCTGATACTGTAGAGTATGGGTACATTTTGGAAGTGGATATAGATTATCCCGATTGCATGATCTACACAATGATTTGCCATTTTGTCCCCAAAATAAGGCCCTGGAGGGATCCAAAATCAAAAAATTAGTTGCAAACTTACACTCAAAAACAAATTACACCATACACTATAGAATTTTAAAACAAGCCATTTCAAATGGCCTCATCTTAAAACAAATCCATAGAATACTCAGATTTAAGCAATCCCCTTGGCTTAAAAAATATATTGACTTAAACACATTTCATAGGACAAATGCTAAAAATAATTTTGAAAAGGATTTCTTCAAACTTTTAAACAATGCTGTTTACGGGAAGACAATGGAAAACATTGAAAAACGTGGAGACAATAGAGTTACGTCATCTTGGGAAACGACAAACAGGAATCATTTAGGTCTCAGAGCATTAATTGCGAAACCAAATTTTAAGCAGTTGACAAAATTTTCTGATGATATGTATGCGGTAGAGTTAGAAAAAATGGAACAACTATATGATAAACCCATATATGTTGGTTTCACAGTACTGGAGTTATCGAAGTGGAGAATGTATGACTTCCATTATGGCTTCATGAAGCCTAAATTTGGAGAGAAAATTTCTCTCAACTATATGGATACTGACTCATTTATTTTTTCAATTAAAACTGATGATTTTTACGATGACATCCGTAATGATATTAGTTTGAATTTTGATACGTCAGAATATCCTATATATAATCAATTTCGTTTACCGGTACTCAATAAGAAGGTTTTGGGAATGATGAAAGATGAAAACAATGGGGATATAATGACAGAGTTTGTTGGTTTAAGAGTAAAAATGTATTCTCTGTCGACTCTTCGCTCGGAATCTGTTAAAAAATCAAAAGGGGTCCATTAATGATTACAAAAGTTGCTTATTCGAATCCAAAATTATCTCGGATGAAATGTTTTTGTTTAGATCTAAAACACATCAACTATATACCCAAAAACTACATAAAATAGCACTTAGCTTTTCTGATGATAAAAGAAATATAATGAAAGATAAAATAAAAACGCGCGCTTGGGGACATTACATAGACCGAAACAATGAAACAATGGATGTAGAATAGAATGATTCCTACTAAATTGCATGTAATATGACAACCAGAATTTAATTTTGTACTAATTGTATTTATTTATTAATGTATTTATTTTATTATTTATTAATTTATTTATTATTTACTTATTTGTTTATTAATTTATTTATTAATTTAATTTTGTACTAATTGTATTTATTTATTAATGTATTTATTTAATTATTTATTAATTTATTTATTATTTACTTATTTGTTTATGAATGTATCTTATTAATTTTAGTATTTTATTCACCCAAAAGCATGTTAAAATTGAATGGTTTAAAACTTTTATCTTTTTACCTATACCTAAATTATTTGTAAATAAAAATAAAATATTAGATTAATGATTTTTTCTTTTTATATCTGTATATTTTTATTTACACATAGAGTTGAATTTGTATTAGTACTAAGATTTTTAAGAAAAACTGTTAAATAAAATATTGAAAAAATAATAAAATATGTAAATGGTTTTTATTTCAGCTTAAATTTACTAAATAGAAATTTTAACTACAAATGCCTACATTTTTATATTTTGCTTATCTATTGGCTTTACTTCACTAGATCAAAAATTTTTTCGTTTTGTTTATTTGCAAATTTTTGTTGTTTGTTTTCATATCGCTTAAACATGCACAGTTTTGTTATCTTTGAAAGGTTCTACATAAGAGGAATTGAATTTCACAATATTATGAAATTTCATTAAATTTCATTAGATACTTTCTTATCGACACCAACTGTTTTAAAATTTGCTCATCCATGTTTAGCAAATAAGAGGTATCAGCTATCAGATCACGTTATCAGATAGCTGGTCTGGTTTTCAGATCAGCTTATCAGGACCTAGTCTGGTTTTCAGATCAGCTTATCAGGACTTGATCTGGTTTTCAGATCAGCTTATCCGGACATGGTCTGGTTTACAGATCAGCCTATTAGGACCTGGTCTGGTTTTCAGATCAGCTTATCAGGACCTGATCTGGTTTTCAGATCAGCTTATCAGGACCTGGTCTGGTTTTCAGATCAGCTTATCAGGACCTGATCTGGTTTTCAGATCAGCTTATCAGGACCTGCTCTGGTTTTCAGATCAGCTTATCTGATTCAGGTGAGGTTATAGCAAATAGATGTATGAAGTTTAAAGTTAGATTAATAACTAAAGTATATTTTTATGAACAGTAGTTTATATAGTTATGAAATAGTCAAATTGCTTTTTGTAGCGACCTCATTTAATTCATTATCTGTGCTTATATTCAAAATTCCATATTTATCCTTCCAACACTTTACAAATTTCTTAAACTTTTTCAAAATTCATATTACTGACTTCATGATCCCTATAGACGTGCTTAATATTTTTCTCATCTTACTTAAACATTATAATAACATTTGCATTGGGTCTTATTAAATGCTTACAGCCGAATTCATAAAAATTTTAAACAACATTTCGAATGTTGTTTAAGCAAAATTCACTAAAATTGTATTCGTAATAGAATTTTAGCTTAAAAACGTTTTTTAAACCTTGTGTAAACCACCAGATTTTAAAATTAACTGCATCCATATTTAAAATAATTTTGAGTTGACCTTGTTATAATTTTGCTTCATGTTTATTTGCATTTTTAACTTTGCCTGTATGTATGTATGTATGCATGTGTGTATTAAGCTACGGTCACACTTGTCAAACATTTGCCCAAAAAGCGTAACCACTAAATGCTAATGAAAAATCTTTCAATTCAGACAAAAGTTTGTCAAGTTAAAGAGTAGCCAATATTGTTGGATTCTATGACATGGTGCATTAGTTGTGTTCGAACCTGTTTAATATGATAAACAAGTTTCTGGATCAAAAGTTTTTTGATTAGTGTTTGTTGGTTACGCTTTTTTGGGCAAATGTTTGACAAGTGTGACCGTACCTTTAGGAATTATGTTATAAGTTTGACACAAGTAGAATGAGTGATCATTCTTCTGTCGCCCCATACAAAAATATACACGTACGAGTACATATGTATGAGTATTATTCTACTTTTCACATGCAACATCAGCAAATATCATAATTGAAATGCTTTAAGCTTCATTAGGAGAAAAAAAACGGTTTCATTAACGATAAATGTATAATATCCCATTCTTTTAATAATGAAATTAACTTCTTCAGGTATTCATATTTGGCTTGATATAGATAACTTGAGTATAAATATATGTTTTCAAACTTGAGATAGTAGTAGGGAACTAGCGGTTCGGCCTAGATTAAAATTTTAAAGTTGAATTACCCATAACTCCGACAAAGGACACCCGCAAATTATTACACACCCCAAATAACTGACAGACTCAAATTCCCACAGACAGACATACAACAAAACATTTTTTGTAGGCTTTAGAAACAATTAATTTTCACGTTTTTCCCGTCGGCATTACAAAAATATTTATTTGCACGTTTTTCCCATCGGCATGAATTAATACATTTTTTTCATGTTTTTCCTGTCCACATTACGAAAAATAATTTTCACGATTTGCCGTTGCCATTAGGAAAAATCATTGTCATGATTTTCCCGTCGGCATTACCAAAATATTTATTTTCACGTTTTTCCTATCGGCATGACAAAAAGATTTAACGGACTTATTGAACCACCCTCGTATGTAGTAATAAAAAAACTCCTTATGTAAACAAAAAATTGGACGGACTTATTGAACCACCCTCGTAGGTATCAAATTTCACAAATTTCCCAGAATTTTAAAATTTGGGTAATTAAAATTTCAAAATTTCACAATTTTAATTGGGGCAGAACCGCTAGTTCCCTACTACTATCTCAAGTTTGAAAACATATATTTATACTCAAGTTATCTATATCAAGCCAAATATGAATACCTGAAGAAGTTAATTTCATAATTATAAGAATGGGATATTATACATTTATCGTTAATGAAACCGTTTCTTTTTTTTCTCCTAATGAAGCTTAAAGCATTTCAATTATGATATTTGCTGATGTTGCATGTGAAAAGTAGAATAATACTCATACATATGTACTCGTACGTGTATATTTTTGTATGGGGCGACAGAAGAATGATGACTCATTCTACTTGTGTCAAACTTATAGCATAATTCCTAATACACACATGCATACATACATACATACATACAGGCAAAGTTAAAAATGCAAATAAACATGAAGCAAAATTATAACAAGGTCAACTCAAAATTATTTTAAATATGGCTGCAGTCAATTTTAAAATCTGGTGATTTACACAAGATTTAAAAAACGTTTTTAAATTAAAATTCTATTACGAATACAATTTTAGTGAATTTTGCTTAAACAACATTCGAAATGTTGTTTAAAATTTTTATGAATTCGGCTGTAAGCATTTAATAAGACCCAATGCAAATGTTATTATAATGTTTAAGTAAGATGAGAAAAATATTAAGCACGTCTATAGGGATCATGAAGTCAGTAATATGAATTTTGAAAAAGTTTAAGAAATTTGTAAAGTGTTGGAAGGATAAATATGGAATTTTGAATATAAGCACAGATAATGAATTAAATGAGGTCGCTACAAAAAGCAATTTGACTATTTCATAACTATATAAACTACTGTTCATAAAAATATACTTTAGTTATTAATCTAACTTTAAACTTCATACATCTATTTGCTATAACCTCACCTGAATCAGATAAGCTGATCTGAAAACCAGAGCAGGTCCTGATAAGCTGATCTGAAAACCAGATCAGGTCCTGATAAGCTGATCTGAAAACCAGACCAGGTCCTGATAAGCTGATCTGAAAACCAGATCAGGTCCTGATAAGCTGATCTGAAAACCAGACCAGGTCCTAATAGGCTGATCTGTAAACCAGACCATGTCCGGATAAGCTGATCTGAAAACCAGATCAAGTCCTGATAAGCTGATCTGAAAACCAGACTAGGTCCTGATAAGCTGATCTGAAAACCAGACCAGCTATCTGATAACGTGATCTGATAGCTGATACCTCTTATTTGCTAAACATGGATGAGCAAATTTTAAAACAGTTGGTGTCGATAAGAAAGTATCTAATGAAATTTAATGAAATTTCATAATATTGTGAAATTCAATTCCTCTTATGTAGAACCTTTCAAAGATAACAAAACTGTGCATGTTTAAGCGATATGAAAACAAACAACAAAAATTTGCAAATAAACAAAACGAAAAAATTTTTGATCTAGTGAAGTAAAGCCAATAGATAAGCAAAATATAAAAATGTAGGCATTTGTAGTTAAAATTTCTATTTAGTAAATTTAAGCTGAAATAAAAACCATTTACATATTTTATTATTTTTTCAATATTTTATTTAACAGTTTTTCTTAAAAATCTTAGTACTAATACAAATTCAACTCTATGTGTAAATAAAAATATACAGATATAAAAAGAAAAAATCATTAATCTAATATTTTATTTTTATTTACAAATAATTTAGGTATAGGTAAAAAGATAAAAGTTTTAAACCATTCAATTTTAACATGCTTTTGGGTGAATAAAATACTAAAATTAATAAGATACATTCATAAACAAATAAGTAAATAATAAATAAATTAATAAATAATTAAATAAATACATTAATAAATAAATACAATTAGTACAAAATTAAATTAATAAATAAATTAATAAACAAATAAGTAAATAATAAATAAATTAATAAATAATAAAATAAATACATTAATAAATAAATACAATTAGTACAAAATTAAATTCTGGTTGTCATATTACATGCAATTTAGTAGGAATCATTCTATTCTACATCCATTGTTTCATTGTTTCGGTCTATGTAATGTCCCCAAGCGCGCGTTTTTATTTTATCTTTCATTATATTTCTTTTATCATCAGAAAAGCTAAGTGCTATTTTATGTAGTTTTTGGGTATATAGTTGATGTGTTTTAGATCTAAACAAAAACATTTCATCCGAGATAATTTTGGATTCGAATAAGCAACTTTTGTAATCATTAATGGACCCCTTTTGATTTTTTAACAGATTCCGAGCGAAGAGTCGACAGAGAATACATTTTTACTCTTAAACCAACAAACTCTGTCATTATATCCCCATTGTTTTCATCTTTCATCATTCCCAAAACCTTCTTATTGAGTACCGGTAAACGAAATTGATTATATATAGGATATTCTGACGTATCAAAATTCAAACTAATATCATTACGGATGTCATCGTAAAAATCATCAGTTTTAATTGAAAAAATAAATGAGTCAGTATCCATATAGTTGAGAGAAATTTTCTCTCCAAATTTAGGCTTCATGAAGCCATAATGGAAGTCATACATTCTCCACTTCGATAACTCCAGTACTGTGAAACCAACATATATGGGTTTATCATATAGTTGTTCCATTTTTTCTAACTCTACCGCATACATATCATCAGAAAATTTTGTCAACTGCTTAAAATTTGGTTTCGCAATTAATGCTCTGAGACCTAAATGATTCCTGTTTGTCGTTTCCCAAGATGACGTAACTCTATTGTCTCCACGTTTTTCAATGTTTTCCATTGTCTTCCCGTAAACAGCATTGTTTAAAAGTTTGAAGAAATCCTTTTCAAAATTATTTTTAGCATTTGTCCTATGAAATGTGTTTAAGTCAATATATTTTTTAAGCCAAGGGGATTGCTTAAATCTGAGTATTCTATGGATTTGTTTTAAGATGAGGCCATTTGAAATGGCTTGTTTTAAAATTCTATAGTGTATGGTGTAATTTGTTTTTGAGTGTAAGTTTGCAACTAATTTTTTGATTTTGGATCCCTCCAGGGCCTTATTTTGGGGACAAAATGGCAAATCATTGTGTAGATCATGCAATCGGGATAATCTATATCCACTTCCAAAATGTACCCATACTCTACAGTATCAGAAATTTTTTTAACATCAAAATCAGTATCACATACCCACTCAAATTCACCGCAAGGAAAATATTCCGACATCGCCCAACCATACAAGTTGTTAGCGTCTAAATATACAAGAAATTCTGATGGTTTTGATGCATCAAAATCTTCCAAATATTTGTTTTTCGCCTTCGAATATCTTTGCGAGCATTGAACTAGTCCACCTTTAATTTCGTTTTGCATAAGCATATACATTTCGGAATCAGTGAACTGTTCCAGTGAAACTTCTGTGGTTTTCAACATTGCATCCCAAGATAAGCCTGGTGCTGTATAATAGTGGCAGGGAACCAAATCGTATATATCTCTACAAATTTTTTTAAAATTTTCAAACACGTCGGTTAGAAGAAGAACAACTGTCTTTAAGTAGAGTTCAGTATAGTCAAGGAGGGTTTTACAGTTAAATTCTCTGCATATTTTTTGAGCATGTTCATACTGGACTACATCACATTCTTCATTCGTTAGAATATTGAAAAACTCTTCTCTACTAAAGAGTTTAATTTCCTTAAACTTAGTCATGGAATCCATGTAAGAGTACGGAAATATACCCTTTCTTCTAATCAGGTTGAAATGAGCTTCTTCAACGAAACATGACCGAATAGTATTAAAATCATTGCTATCAAGATTTTTCGCTAACGTATCTAAACTCGAAGCCATAAATCTAAACGAGTCTGTAAATCTTATTTTGAATCCATATTTTTCATCTAATCTGATGAAAATTGAAAGAGAAATATAACTCTCTGTGTTCTGGGGAATCACTTTGATTGTAGAATATTTTATAGAAGAAAGTTCTTTGAAAAATAGGTGTATATCATATGCGGAAAGATTATGCAAGATAACCGGTATAAACTTAGGTGTTTTATAATTCAAATTACATTCGCTATGAGCTGCCCCACGATAATTGCCCGTAAGATGACAATGATCTCTAACTTTATCGTTATTTAATATTTTCTTACATATATGACAATTTTTTGCATTATTATATTGAGCTATTTCTATTGGGGTTATGAACATTTTCTTAACTTTAAGTAAATAATTTAAATAAATATCTGTACAATCTTCAAAAAATTTTTTGATAAATATATTCGCCGAATCTTCACCAAAATAATGTCTATATACATAAATTATTTTCTCTCTTGAAACTACAATTAATAAAATAACCGACTGCACAAGCATGATGTTTCTGTACATTTGTGGTACTTTAACTTACAGCATTATCAACTTTTTCTAAAATAGACTCAAAGTCCGCGTAGATTACAAATGGTACATCTAACTGTTTGTAGTAGTTCTTAAACTTGATAAAGCTTTGCTAAATTTCTGGATCTCAAATTGCACATCTCATCTGAAGGACAAAGAAATTAATGAGCTTCTTAAATATACATATGACGAAAAAGATAGATCCACTATTAATATATTCATCTTCAGGCATTCTGATGACTTTTTTCACACAAACATTTTTATGATGATTATACACATAATCATCATGTGTATGATATTGGCAGGTGTTGCATATCATGATCTTATGATTATGCGATGTTATGCTGGAACGAAGGAGACTGAAGAAAATATAGAAAATACCAATACGATATAAATAAATATAACAATAAGAAGTAACTTTTTAAATAGAGATGAAAGCAGATTTTTCATAAATGCACAAATGAAACTTACTTTGATATATCCTTGATGAGTACATAGTGGAAGTTTTTATTGGACTGGAGCAATAAGAGATTAATATGAATGTGTTTTTCTCCTTTTCTTATATAGTATGGTCCTATAAGCGATGTGCTATTATGGCCAAATACATTGATGCTCTGATCATTTTGATTTTCGAATTGTTTTATCTGCTTCAATGGGAGTGGAAACTCTAGGCCTTCAAAATTTAACACAATTGCTCCTAAATTAAGATTCTCATCAGAAATGAGTAGTAGGGAATTGGGGATACTGGGCCAATTAAAATTGTGAAAATTGTGTGAAATTTCTAAAAATTCTGTACTGAAATTTTTGAAATTTTAAAATTTTGCTGAAATTTGTGAAATTTTTCTGAAATTTGAGAAATTGTGTTTTCGGTTCGCATTAAATGTTTTTTGTTTATATTAAGTGTATGTATGTTTGTATGTATGTATGTCTGTAAGAGTTTAAGGCTATCTGTGATTTGTGAAAGGTGAGGTGAGAGTGTTCATGTAATATGTATCCGTGCGAATCTGTGTATATGTATGTTGTAAAAGTTTAAGGCTGATTGTGATTTGAGGTGGGGGAGGGTGTTGTTGTGGTAGATAGATAGAATGTGCCTATGTGTGTGTGTGTGTGTATGTATATGTAGCAGTTTAAGTCTGTCCTTGATTTGAGGTAGGCGGGAGGTGTTATTGTAATATGTATCTATAGTAATTTGGGAGTTTATATGTTTGTAGGAATTTTTGTGCATGTATGTCTGTAGGAGTTTAAGGCTGATCGTGATTTGGATTGTTGAGATTGATCGATTGTATGTGACCTTGAGAATTTGTGTATGTATATCTGCAGCAAATTTAAGGCTTAACGTGATTTATGAGGCGCGAAGTGTTCATGTAATATATAACCGCGCAATTTGTGTGTATATAGTATGTAGGAGTTTAAGGCTGATCATGATTAATGAGAGGTGAGGTGAAGGTATTCATGTATATGTATCCATATTTGTGTGTATGTATGTCTATATGAGTTAAAGGCTGATGGTGATTTATGTTGTTGAGATTGATAGATTACAAGTTACCTTGAGATTTTGTGTATGTATATCTGTAAGAACTTTAGGCTGACTTTGATTAGGGGGGAGGGGGGCGGGGGAAGGGGCGTTGTTGAAATAGGTTTAATTTTTCGTAGATGAATTTTAGTATGTGTTTGTGTATGTGATTTTCTCACCTTAGTATTTATATGTACGGAGAAATAAATTATTTCTCATATGAACATTTTTTGCTAGAAAATATTATCATATATCTGAACTTCCCTAATCCTAGTATGTTTTTCATATTGGAGGATGAGATTGCTTTATATTTTATCAAGCTTAAATTTGTACAGTGTTGAAGTCTGTCGGTCAGAAATTTGTTTATATTTGTATAAATATTAATTTCAGATTTTGCAAAATTCTTGTGTACGATCGTGGCGATTTTGTGTATGTGTATGTGTGTATGTGCGATAGAGTTTGACTGGTCTGTGATAAGTTTGTTTATTTAAGTACATTTGTCTTCTTCGACTTTCGTCTTCAAGCGTCAATAGCTTGGAGAACGGTTTGTATGTTTTCATGATGTAGATATGTAAGTGTGATTGTTAAAATCCAATAAATACTTGAGCATGGGTAAGAAATTTGATAATATGTACATATGTACATATGGATCTACCAATTGATTTTATGTATGTATGTATGTACATACAAATAAGTCTGGGGCTCCCTGTTTAAATACATTTTTTTTGTCATGTGTGGTCTTTTATTGCTGTTCTAAATATTCGCCTAGTCTTTTTTATATAGATGTGAAATATCTTCATAGTTTTTTTTATTTGAAATTAAAAAACGTTCTTTTAATTTTTAGATGTATTTACTTACTTAAAAGTTTGTTAGGAGTTTCTGTTTTAAGTAAAATTTAATTCCTCTCTAGTTGTAGTAACTATAGTAGAAATATTTAATATATTTTATTTCCATTTGTTTAAAGTTGATGTAGCCTATATAATCACCGTTAAAAAATTTTCGGTTTAAAATTTTTTCCAACCATCGTCTTTTTTCTTCACCTTTTACATATGTATATTTTAGAACACTTTGTTTCTCTTTCCTTTTTTATTGATAAACATTTAAAATCAAATGGTGGTTTTATAATGGAGTTGTTATACTCATTATTGTTGAAAACATCCGTTACTTCTTTTTGTAATGAAAATCATTCGAATTAGTTTTGGAACCTTACACGTCTATTAAAACTATTTTTTTTCATTCATATTACTTAATTTATAAGACTTTCCGGACTTTCTATTATTCGATCATCAGTAAAAATGCAGTAGCTGAGGCCCCTGCTTGCTGCTTAAAATTAAATTTCTATATCAATTGACCCGCTTTTGAATAAATGGAGCTTTTATCTTAAACTCTGATGAAGTTACAAGCGCTTGAAATTCTTTCATATACGAGTAGTAAATACATATCATATAGATACATATCATATAGAACTGCATAGCTTTCATGTTTTAATTTTATATTAAGATCATCATATGGATATGAGACTAAATTTAAATGTATTGGGTGTTTTTTATTGAGGTATAGAACTTTAAGTTGGTATCACTTTTTTAACTGGCGGCCATTTTGTCAGCTGTCAAGTGATTAATATTTAGTTTGGTTTGCCATTTCATCATGAACAGGTTGACAAAAGAACAACGCTTGCAAATCGTGCAAATTTATTTCGAAAATAATGGTTCAGTTCGCGAAGTTTACCGCAAGCTCCGTCCATTTTATGGTCGACATAATCGTCCATCAGAGCAATTAATTCGGTTAACCATGGATCGTTTTCGCACTACGTTTACTCTATGTGATAATACGCATCCGCAGAGACGCACCGAAGAAACAATTGCCGCTGTAGAGCAAAGTGTTGAAGAGGACTCGAATGAATCGATTCGCCACAGTGCACAGCAATTGGAGCTTTGTCCATCAACTTTATGGAAGATTTTGCGCAAAGATCTTGGCTTGCGACCTTACAAGATCCAGCTTGTGCAAGAATTAAAGCCGCGAGACCATGCAATGCGTCGTGATTTTGGTGTATGGGCCGAAAATGAGATTGATCTCGATGCTGATTTTCATCGCAAAATTTTGTTCAGTGATGAGGCTCATTTTTGGTTGAATGGCTACGTCAACAAGCAAAATTGCCGCATTTGGAGTGAAGAGAATCCACATGAGACCCTTGAGACGCCATTACATCCACAAAAACTGACTGTTTGGTGTGCTCTATGGGCTGGTGGAGTCATTGGGCCATACTTCTTCCGAAATAATGCTGGAGAGTCAGTTACCGTTAATGGAGAGCGGTATAGAGCCATGATAACCGACTATTTTGTTCCCGAATTGGATGGCATGAATGTGGATGAGTTGTGGTTCCAACAAGACGGCGCTACATGCCACACAGCGCACGTCACAATCGATTTATTGAAGGAAACATTCGATGAGCGCATAATTTCGCGGAATGGACCTGTCAATTGGCCACCAAGATCGTGTGATTTGACACCATTGGATTATTTTCTTTGGGGATATGTAAAGTCGCTCGTCTACGCCAACAAACCAGAAACGTTAAGGGACTTGGAAGCCAACATTCGTGGCGTTATTGCCAACATACGGCCCCATATCCTCGAAAAAGTGGTTGAAAATTGGACCTGTAGAATTGGCTTTATTCGAGCCAGCCGCGGCGGCCACATGCCCGAAATCATATTTAAACGTTAATGGCATAAAATTATCCTTCCAATAAAGCCAAATTGATGGACATTAAAACGATTTTCTTGTGTTTTATTTCAATTCGAAGTTCTATATCTCTAAAAAACACCCGTTACTTTTAAATTAGTCAAATCACAATGAACAAACTTATTTTCTTCTTGAAAAGCGATCAACAGAAAACGAATTCGTTTTCTGTTAATTTTGGTCTATCCTCTCGACGGTTCCTCTAGTATACAATATGACTTTGCATGTCGGATGTTCTGACTGTCCTTTGTCGATGTTATAGGCAATTAAATGTTAAAATTTTAATTGCCCAAATTGTAATACTTGATAATGTTACCATCTTTACATTAATAGGCTATATGTTTATTTTATGAAGGGTGATCATCTATGCCTTTTATGGTTTTTTGTAATTGTTTTATTTTTTTTTCTCATTGTATTAAAGTTTGGCGATTTGTATACATATTTCTGCTATGTTTAAGTATGCTTTGTTTTCATGTGAGACAGGCTTTATATATCAGGTGGTCAGTCAGTCTCTTGTTTTATTTATTTTTTTCTTCTGATGTACAACTACTTTTTTTGATTTTAATACTTGAAATAGAGAACATTAATATAATTTTTAAATCCATTATTTTTAATGAAAATATATACATATGTGAGTGTGTACATATGCAAATGTATTCATATCTACATACATATATGCGAGTATATGTATGTATGTAGAAATTAGTTTACATACACAGAAATACATGTTTAATAAACAAGTATTGCACCAAATCGATCTTCAAAAACTCAGTCACCTCTACCATTAATTTAGCCTAGGTGTTTTCATATAGTGTCAGAAACATTGGAATATCTACGTTTGAAGGAATTTTTGCTTCAAATATTTCTACATGCAGACTTTTGTTTGGACAGTTTCGGAGAAGAAACAATTTCCCCATTCACCCGTAGTGGCCTTAATTTTTAAAAGATGTGACGCAAGCGTCCCAGATGTAGTGGTGTTTCAGTTAAAAACCTATACTCTTAGAATTTACGATTTCGCTCTTTTTATTCTTTTTCAAAGTAGATACATATTTATGTATTTCATTTAGCATAGAATCATAATATTTTTTACTTACAAAATTATGTGACGTGAAGAATTCTTTTAAATTTGCATGCTTCGGCATGCTTTCAATATTTTTTCTGTAAATTTATTTAATACTCATACAGATACAGATATAAAGTAAGACCTGCTAATATTGCATTTTACAATTTATGTACAATTTATGAACCCAGTTGAAGTCCATATTTATTCAGTATGTTTGTTTGATACTAATTCATACACATATACATTCTAAAAGATTGGAAATCGAAGCCCAATTTATGTAGTTTATATATATTTTCTAAAGATTTGATAGCTTTAGAAATGAATAGAGTGAAGATTTATCTTGATTTTACTTTCTTTTTTCAATATTTCTAGAACTATTTATGAATTCTTTGAGAGGTTTAAATGTATCTTTTCTAGCTCACATGTATCTACTTCACCAGTTTTTATAATACGAAGCTTTTTCTTCAAGACATTTCTTGTCAACACCAACTGTTTTAAAATTTTCTCATCCATGTTTAGTAAATAAGAGGTATCAGCTATTAGATCAGGTATCAGCTATCAGATCAGGTTATCAGGTAGCTGGTCTGGTTTTCAGATTAGCTTATCACGACCTGGTCTGGTTTTCAGATCAGCTTATCATGACCTCGTCTGGTTTTCGGATCAGCTTATCAGGACCTGGTCTGGTTTTCAGATTAACTTATCTTATTCAGATTGGGTTATCAGTTTACAAGTGGCTGGCCATTTATAACATTTAGATGAATGGAGTTTAAGCTCAGAGGAAAAACGAAAAAGTAAACTTTTATGTAGTCAAATTCTCTTTTTTTTTCTTTAACGATCATCGTTTCATTCAATATCGTTGCTTATAAACAAAATCCATATTTATCCTTCCAACATGCTTTATATTTGTCTCATCTTACTTAAACATTATAATTACATTATGATTATCTAGTATCAAATGATTGGTGATGCTGGTATAAGTTTGACATCAGCAGAATACATCAACATTCTTACCTCACTCCATACAAAAATATGTTTCTCACATGTAACAACGTTAAATATCATATCGGAATTACTTTTAGCTTTGTTAGGAGAAATAACAGATTCTGTATCTGTAAATGTGTAATATCCCATTCCTTTAATTAATGAAATTATGTAATATCTTTAAGTATCCATATTTGGGTTGATAGAGAGATTTTGAGTATTAATATGTAGATGCTTTAAAAGTTTAGTTCATTAAGACTTTTTAGCAAGCCAATCATAACATATTATTTTTTATTTTATTTTTTTACAATTTGACAGACCAACTATTTTTGCGCAAATAAAATTTGGTAGAGGGGAACTATAACTTGTTTTTGAACTAACGTTTGATAAATCATCAAAATTTCGAACCATCCTATTTTTAGGTTCACGTGTATCATATGCCGATGCTGTTAAGACAAATTCTTTTCCCACGCAGAAAGTGTCCCCACCAAGTAATTTAACAAATGCTAACACAAGCTTTAATTTCAGTTGCCTTGAAGCCACTATTGATAATCTGGTGCAAACTATAAACAACTTTACTACAAATATGACTAGCATGATGCAAGAAATGCTACGAATGCAGAATACTCTGCTTCAAGCCATGAACACGTTAAAAATATGTTTCTGGAACGCAAACGGCATTCGCCAACAAAAAAATGAGCTCGAGCACTAATGTTAGTTTCTGAGACTCATTTGACTTCGAGAAGCCTTTTTAAAATGAATGGCTACACCTTATATGATACTAAGGACCCGAGAGGAAGAGCATGCGGTGGATCAGCAATTTTAATAAAGTCTAGACTCAAGCACTATAGTCTTGATAACATCTGTGCAGACCATTTACAAGCAACTAATATTTGTCATCAATTTACCCCCCTCCAAGATTCTCAATCATTTTGGATGAATACGAAGATTTCTAAAAATCTCTTGGGCCTTGTTTCGTAGCAGATAGAGACTACAATGCAAAACATACGTTCTGGGGTTCACGCCTTATTACACCTAGAGGAAGAGCGTTGTTCAATACAATTTCAAAAATGGGCTTGGACGTTATTTCAAGTGGAGGGCCCACTTACTGGCCTACAGACATACAAAAAATTCCGGATGTTATAGACTTTGGAGTCATGAAAAATATTTCTAGAGATTTAGTTCATGTCGAAGCTTCCTTAGATCTCTCCTCTGTTCACTCCTCCACTATCGTTACAATCTGTAACCCACTAAGAAGTGATTTGCCTCACCCATATGTAAAGATGATCAATCGTGTTAATTGGCTGAGATTCGAAAAATATCTTAGTAGTCATTGCACGGAAAACATAATGCTAAGAACATCCGATGATATTGAATCTAACATTGCGAATCTTAGCGAAAATATAAATCAGGCTGCTGAACATGCTTCTACCTCCCACCCGCAGACTGGGTTCAATAGAATTTATTCTACGGATATTGAACGTCTCGTATGTGAAAAAAGAAGAGCTAGACGGGAATGGCAATAGCACATATCGCCCCAGCATAAAATCAGATTTAAAGAGTGCACTAAACGACTCCAAGAGTTGCATGCATATGAAAAAACTGCATCTCTTAAAAATTATCTAGATAATCTCGATGTCACACCAGCATCTAATTACTCTTTATGGCCCGCTACGAAAAAGCTTAAAACACCCGTTGAGTTTAAACCACCTCTGCGCACTTCTACCGGAGGTTAGGCAAGAAGTGATACGGAAAAAGGTAACTTGTTTGCAAAGCATTTAAAATCCGTATTTACACCAAACAGATGTACTGCTGCTGTTGATTTACCGAGTGTAGTTGCTCTACCCCCTCGACCATTAAAGTTTAAGATGCGTGACGTACAGAAACTAATTGTGAACTCAACCCGAAGAAAGCTCCAGGTATTGATGGAATTAGTAACAAGATGCTGATGAATTTGCCACGTATTGCAATTAGAATCCTTCTATTTATTTTTAATGCCATATTAAGACTAGAGTATTATCCACACCTCTGGAAGCTTTCTAATTGCCAAGTAATGCAATTAGAATCCTTCTATTTATTTTTAATGCCATATTAAGACTAGAGTATTATCCACACCTCTGGAAGCTTTCCAAGGTCAAAATGATTCCAAAGCCGGGCAAAGACCTTACCAAGGCTGAATCGTATAGGCCAATAAGTCTACTATCAACAATGTCTAAACTTTTCGAAAAACTGCTCATGATAAAATTGTCCCCAATTATAATTGGTAGTGGGTGCATACCAGACCATCAGTTTGGTTTTAGGAGTCAGCATAGCATCATTTAATTTATAAGAAGAACATTTGAAGAAAAGAAATATTGTTCTGCCCTCTTCATTGATGTTTCTCAGGCATTTGATAAAGTATGGCATGAAGGCCTTATTTTAAAATTGAAATCATATCTACCAATAAATTTTCTGAAGCTATTGGAAAGTTATATTACTACCCGGAAGTTCAAGGTTGTTGAAGGAGACTTAATGAGTATGCCCGAATCTATATCATCCAGGGTACCACAGGTGAGCATATTGGGGCCAGTTTTGTATTTGATTTATACTTGTGATATGCCTTTGAGCAGCAATATCCATACATCTACATTTGCCGATGATACAGCCTGCCTTAGTATGCACGAAAACCCTCACGAGGCTTCCCGATATCTACAAGAACATATTACATAGCTGGAACTACGGTTAAATTTATGGAGAATTAAAGTTAACGAACAAAAGTGTATTCAGATAACTTTACCCTGCGAAGAGATACTTGTTCCCCAATTCGAATCAACAATCAAGTTGTTCCTCAACATTCACATATCAAATACCTTGGTATACACCTTGATCGACGGCTGACATGTAAACACCATATTGACTCAAAGCTAACACAAATGAAACTTAAATTAACTCATACATTGGCTGATTGGTAGAAATTCAACACTCAGTCTAGATTGAAAACTTTTAATATACAAGTCGCTTTTGAAACCCATATGGTGCTACGGAATACAGCTATGGGGTACTGCTTCAGCTTCTAATATAGAGAGAATCCAACGAAAGCAAAACAAGATTTTAAGACTAATAACATCGGCTCCATGGTACATCAAAAATTCAAATTTACATCGTGATTTAAATATGCCACTAGTGACTGAAGAAATTAAAAAATACGCAGGCAAATACTTAACAAAACTCGAGTCTCATCCTAATCCACTTGCTCGTAATATCTTGAATTTTACTGGACACATCCGCTTAAAAAAGAGGGACACTATGGGTCTAATACTCAACACTCCAGATGAAACAGCTTGAAAATATTTTTGTGCTTAATACGATATTTATGTATTATTGATTACTATCACTAAGTTTATGCCTGACACTGGTTGGGCCTAATTGTTATATCTAGATTTAAGATTTAAAAACTTATTGTTAGTTCATTTTTTGAAGTAACAATAAATAAATAAACGCATGAAAAAAAAAATTAAAGGCATGGGATATTACACATTTACAGATACTGAATCGGTTATTTCTCCTTAGAAAGCTTAAAGTAATTCCGATATGATATTTAACGATGTTACATGTGAGAAACATATTTTTGTATGGAGTGAGAAAAGAATGTTGATGCATTCTGCTGATGTCAAACTTATACCAGAATCATCAAACATTTGATACTAGATAATCATAATGTAATTATAATGTTTAAGTAAGATGAGACAAATATAAAGCATGTTAGAAGGATAAATATAGATTTTGTTTATAAGCAACGATATTGAATTAACCGATGATCGTTAAAGAAAAAAAAGTTTACTTTTTCGTTTTTCATCTGACCTTAAACTCCATTCATCTAAATGTTATAAATGTAAACTGAAAACCAGACCATCTAGTTAATAAGCTGATCTGATAGCTGATAACCTGATCTAAAAACAAGACCAGGTAGCTGATAACCTGATCTGATACCTTATAAGCAGATCTGATACCTGATAAGGTAATCTGAAAACCAGACCACCTACCTAATAAGCTGAGCTGATACCTGATAACCTAATCTGATAGCTGATAAGCTGCTCTGAAAAGCAGAATAGGTACATGATAACCTGATTTGATACCTATGAGCCGATCTGATACCTGAAAAGCTAATCTGAAAACCAGACCAGCTACCTGATGACCTGATCTGATACCTGATATGATACATGATAACCTGATCTAAAAACCAGACTAAGATCCTGACAACCTGATCTGATACCTGATAACCTGCTCTGAAAACCAGACAAGTAACCTGTTAACCTGATGTGATAGCTGATAATCTGATCTAAAAACCAGACCAGGTACCTGATAGCCTGACATATTACCTGATAACCTGATCTGGAAACCATATAAGGTACCTGTTAACCTGATGTGATAGCTGATAATCTGATCTGAAAACCAGGCCAGCTACCTAATAAGCTGATCTGATAGCTGATAAGGTGATCTGAAAACCAGACCAGCTACCTGGTAACCTCATCTGATAACTGATAAGCTGATCTGATACCTGATAACCTCATCTGAAAACCAGACAAGTAACCTGATAACCTGATCTGATAGCTGATATCCTGATTTGAAAACCACACCAGGTACCTGATAACCTAGTCTGTTAGCTGATAACCTGATTTACAAACCAGACCAGCTACCTAATAAGCTGATCTGATACCTAATAAGGTGATTTGATAGCTGATAAGCTGATCTGAAAACCAGACCAGGTACCTGATAACCCATCTGATACCTGATAACATGATCTGAAACCCAGACAAGTAATTTGATAACCTGATCTGATAGCTAATAGCCTGATCTGAAAACCACACCAGGAACCTGTTAACCTGATCTGACATCTGATAACATGATCTAAAAACCAGACAAGTAACCTGATAACCTGGTCTTTTAGCTGATAACCTGATTTGAAAACCAGACCAGCTACCTAATAAGCTGATCTGATACCTAATAAGGTGATTTGATAGCTGATAAGCTGATCTGAAAACCAGACCAGGTACCTGATAACCTGATCTGATACCTGATAACATGATCTGAAACCCAGACAAGTAATTTGATAACCTGATCTGACATCTGATAACCTGATCTGAAACCCAGACCAGGTAGCTGAGAACCTGGTCTTTTAGCTGATAACCTGATCTGAAAACCAGACCAGGTAGCTGATAACCTGATCTGATAAATGATAACCTGATCTAAAAACCAGACCAGCTACCGGATAACCTGCTCTAATACTAGTTAAGCAGATCTGGTAACTGATAAAATAATCTGAAAACCAGACCAGCTACCTAAGAAGCTAAAATGATACCTGATAACCTGATCAGAAAACCAGATTAGGTACCTGATAACCTAATATAATAGCTGATAACCTGATCTGAAAACCAGACCAGGTATCTGATATCCTGATCTGATACCTAATAAGCCGATCAGATACCTGATCAACTGATCTAAAAACCAGACCAACTACCGGATAACCTGATCTGATACCTGATAAGTAGATCTGATACCTGATAAGTTAATCTGAAAACCAAACCAGCTACCTAATAAGCTGATCTAAATGTTGATAACCTGATCTGAAAACCAGACCAGGTAGCTGATAACCTGATGTGATAAATCTGATCTGGAAACCATATAAGGTACCTGTTAACCTGATGTGATAGCTGATAATATGATCTGGAAAACAGGCCAGCTACCTAATAAGCTGATCTGATAGCTGATAATCTGATCTGAAAACCAGACCAGGTACCTGATAACCTGATATGTTAACTGATAACCTAATCTGAAAACCAGACAAGCTACCTAATAAGCTGATCTGATAGCTGATAAGCTGATCAGAAAACCAGTCCTGCTATCTAATAAGCTGATCTGATAGCTGATAAGCTGATCTGAAAACCAGACCAGGTAGTAGGGGAATGGGCATTCTGGGACAATTAAAATTGTAAACTTTTTAAATTTTAATTACCCAAATTTTAAAATTCTTGGAAATTTGTGAAATTAGATACCTCCGAGGGTGGTTCAATAAGTCCGTCCAATTTTTTGTTTACATAAGGAGTTTTTTGTTTACATAAGGAGTTTTTTGTTTACATAAGGAGTTTTTTTTATTACTACATACGAGGGCGGTTTAATAAGTCTTGTTTTTTATGAACGTGGGAATTTATATGTATGTATGTTTGTGGGGTGAATTAAGGGGTTTCATAAGATTAAGATTTCATAAGTATACATATATGTCGACGGGAAAATCATGAAAATGATTTTTCCCAATACCAACGAGGAATCATGAGATGAATTTTCCTAATACCAATGATGAAATAGTGAAAATTAATTTTTTCTAATGCCGACGGCATTGCATGATAATTTTTCCTAATGCCGACGGCAAAACATGATTATTTTTTTCAAATGCCGACGGCAAAACATGATTATTTTTTTAAAATTCTGACGGCAAAACATGTTTATTATTTTCAAATGCCGATGGCAAAACATGTTTATTATTTTCAAATACCGACGGAAAAATCATGGAAATGATTTTTGCTAATGCTGAGGGAAAATTTGTGGGTGTGTCTAGCTGTAGGAATTGAAGTCTGACTATGCTTGGTGGAGGGCGGGGTGTGTCTAGATTGTGAGACCTTAAGGCTAACCGTGATTTGGGTAGGTGAGGGTGTTTTGTAATATGTAACCGTGGTTAACAAAAGACTATAATCACCTAAGCTGGTCTGCTGGATCAGTTTCATTTCAAAGCGTTTGTGATTTTTTCAAAGCCAATGCAACATTTTCTCGACGTTTCGATGGCTTTTTTCCAACTTCTTCAGGAGCTTTTTATAAATAATTCTGACAAAATTAATAAGTGTAATTAATATAATGAAATGTATATTTAAATATGTGTGTGTGTAAATTTACAGTTTAACTATTTTGCATATTACTTGTTAGTAGTAGGGAACTGGGCATTCGGGGCCAGTAGATTAGTAATGGGGACGATAGTCCAAGTTTGGGAATTCAAAACCGGGGAAAAAAGATAAATACTGGCAACCCTGTTGCATATGGGGGATTTTGGGGATTCATGCTTAGATTTTCTTAGCTATGTGTGTGTGTGTGTGAAAGTTTGGTTCTCTGTTTATATGTATGTATGTATATACATACTTGTGTGTACAGCTTTTGTTGTGTTGTAGAGAAACTTTGTGCTTACAGTGGATTTATGGATGTATCTGTGAGTGTTTGTATATGTGTATGTATGTGTGTGTGCATATGTGTGCGTTTTTGTATTTACTTGCATGTTTGCCAGTATCTACTACTTTTGTTACATTATAACCCTGTAGGAAATGTTAATGTTGAAAATGTACTGACTCCCTTTTGACTTTGTAACCAGTAATACTCTATAATTATTCCTCATGCAATGCTTCGTGCTATAGACATAGACTAGACATAGTGACTACTTAGTTCTTATGGGAAAATGGAGACATACCAACCAGACAGTTAGTTACTGGTACATTTCTATAATTTACGTACATACAAATGTATGCATATTGACAAGTTGTTGACAATTCCACCAGAAATACGTCATACCTGTTTTCTCTCTTTCTTTTATATTGACGGATAGAAGAAAACTTATTATACTACAATTGTCACTAGAATTTTAGTGTCGACACAAAGGCACTTGGTCCCAGTCTGACTGCAGGGTAGTAACAAGGGATCTGTGTGTTTGTGTGTATGTAGTGATCGTTATTTGATTGACTTTGAGTTTTCGTTGCTTTGCGTATGTATGATTATTATTGTATGTATACATTTATTTTTGGGGTCTCTGGGGAAATAATATAAAAGCTGTAGGTAGTGGCAACCCTGATAGATGTTTGGAATGGAGGGGGATAGGGAATGCGTTTTGTAATGTATGTATGCATGTTTATGTTGTTGGATTAATGTATGTCATCGTATCTATTTTTGCTTTGAAGAATATCATTGCTTGTGTGAATTACATCAACACTTTTTCATGCATATTTACAAATTAATGTATATATGTTTTCAAGGCTATTGACGTTGCTATTCTTATGGATATAGAAAATATTGTGTTGACATAGGTTTTATATCTACAAGTGAATTTCATATATTAAATGTTTTGAGTCCAATCAGGTTGATAAGAAGAGCTTTTGAAAAGGGATAATGATATTTTTATTTCAGTATATTTAACTTTAATGTAACAATTATAAAAAATAGGTTTGGGAGAAATACAGCAAAAACTTATAGAAGCTTTCACATGCCCCGATTTTTCTCGTACCTTTATATTGCAAACTGATGCTAGCGATTTTGTTCTAGATGTTGCTGTGTATATGAATTTCATCATATATCGTAATACCAACAGAGAATTGTGGAAATATGTATGTGCGTGTATATGTATATATATATATATGTATATATATATATATGTGTGTGTGTGTGTGTGTGTGTGTATATGAATTTCATCATATGTCGTAATAAATTAGATTCGATGACTACTACGCGATTCTCATATAATGTATATAAGTAGAAGAAATAATGTAGATTGTAATCAGTCTGCTCTGATATCTCAACAAGTGACAACCTATTTACCCAACCAAAATTTTTAAAGTGATTGAAATCCAAACACTATCAAAGTGCTAAAACTAACAACTGTTTGTTAAACAAGTTTATAGTGTATAAAAAATAATTAAATAAATTGTTTATAACTTATAAATAAAATAATTAAATAAATTGTTTATAAATAAAATAATTAAATTAATTAATAAATAATTAAATAAAATGAATACTACAAGTTGTACCATCTGCAATAAAGTCTTTATGACTCAAACAAAACTAAATCAGCATATGGAAACGCACTCATATGCTAACCAATCGATGGCTATGCTTGGAACTAGTAAGCTAAGTCTTCAAAACAAATATTGTGAGTATTGTGATGAGATGATCCCATTAATTGGTTATATGGCTCATGTCAGAACCACAAAACATAAAAACAGTTGTCAGCAAGAACGGATTGGAGATTTTCTCACTAAAAGAGGAAGTAACTTCAATGGGAGGATCGAGACATATATCCTCCTCAACAAAAATGTGGGTGTCTTGTTTCCGGAGGAGTTTCTGAAATCTACCAAGAGCTCCATAGTACAACAACTCAATGAACGTAGTAGGATACATACTACATTTAAATTTAATATGGAGCTCACATGTGATTATATGAAGATGGTGAATGATGAGATGAATGTTTCCCAACTTGTACATATTTCGAAAATGATGTTGGTGACTTTGTCTGATGACATAGAGGATATGTACAATAAACAAGCCGAGGAGCTAAGAGCCAAAATGGAAGAATTTCAAGAGAGGGATAGCGGATGGACATTGATTTCAATAAATTCCCTTGAAGTTAATATAAACAAGGCGTCCATAATAAGAGGATCGAGCTTTATCGCTCTTCCAAAAAATATTGCAATGAAACGTGCATGCATAAATATCGAGAACAATGATATTTATTGCTTTAAATGGTGTCTCATTGCGGCTTTGTACACAAATAGCGGTCTGAATCCTAAACAACGGAAAAACTTTAAAAATTACAATATTACAAATATTTCTGATGAGAATATTAATACAGGAGAAATTGTGTTAAATTTTGAAGGCCTAGAGTTTCCACTCCCATTGAAGCAGATAAAACAATTTGAAAAACAAAATGATCTGAGCATCAATGTATTTGGCCATAATGGCACATCGCTTATAGGACCATACTACATAACAAAAGGAAAAAAACACATTCATATTAATCTCTTATTGCTCCAGTCTAATGAAAACTTCCACTATGTACTCATCAAGGATATATCAAAGTAAGTTTCATTTGTGTATTTATGAAAAATCTGCTTTCATCTCTATTTAAAAAGTTACTTCTCATTGTTATATTTATTTATATCGTATTGGTATTTTCTATATTTTCTTCAGACTCCTTCGTTCCAGCATAACATCGCATAATCATAACATCATGATATGCAACACCTGCCTATATCATACACATGATGATTATGTGTATAATCATCATAAAAATTTTTGTAGGAAAAAAGTCATCAGAATGCCAGAAGATGAATCTATTATCAAGTTTAAGAACTACTACAAACAGTTAGATGTACCATTCGTAATCTACGCGGACTTTGAGTCTATTTTGGAAAAAGTTGATGATGCTATAAATAAAAGTACCACAAATGTACAGAAACATCACGCTTGTGCATTCGGTTATTTTATTAATTGTAGTTTTAAGAGAGAAAATAATTTATATAGACATTATTTTGGTGAAGATTCGGCGAATATATTTATCAAAAAAATTGTTGAAGATTGTACAGATATTTATTTAAATTATTTACTTAAAGTTAAGAAAATGTTCATAACCCCAATAGAAATAGTTCAATATAATAATGCAAAAAATTGTCATATATGTAAGAAAATATTAAATAACGATAAAGTTAGAGATCATTGTCATCTTACGGGCAATTATCGTGGGGCATCTCATAGCGAATGTAATTTAAATTATAAAACACCTCAGTTTATACCGGTTATATTGCATAATCTTTCCGCATATGATATACACCTATTTTTCAAAGAACTTTCTTCTATAAAATATTCTACAATAAAAGTGATTCCCCAGAACACAGAGAGTTATATCTCTCTTTCAATTTTCATCAGATTAGATGAAAAATATGGATTCGAAATAAGATTTATAGACTCGTTTAGATTTATGGCTTCGAGTTTAGATACGTTAGCGAAAAATCTTGATAGCAATGATTTTAATACTATTCGGTCATGTTTCGTTGATGAAGCTCATTTCAACCTGATTAGAAGAAAGGGTGTATTTCCATACTCTTACATGGATTCCATGACTAAGTTTAAGGAAATTAAACTCTCTAGTAGAGAAGAGTTCTTCAATATTCTAACGAATGAAGAATGTGATGTAGTCGAGTATGAACATGCTCAAAAAATATGGAGAGAGTTTAACTGTAAAACCCTCCTTGACTATACTGAACTCTACTTAAAGACAGATGTTCTTCTTCTAACCGACGTGTTTAAAAATTTTAGAAAAATTTGTAGAGATATATACGATTTGGACCGCTGCCACTATTATACAGCACCAGGCTTATCTTGGGATGCAATGTTGAAAACCACAGAAGTTTCATTGGAACAGTTCACTGATTCCGAAATGTATATGTTTATGCAAAACGGAATTAGAGGTGGATTAGTTCAATGCTCACAAAGATATTCGAAGGCGAATAACAAATATTTCGAAGATTTTGATGCATCAAAACAATCAGAATTTCTTGTATACTTAGACGCTAACAACTTGTATGGTTGGGCGATGTCGGAATATCTTCCTTGCGGTGAATTTGTGTGGGTATGTGACACTGATTTTGATGTTAAAAAAATTTCTGATACTGCAGAGTATGGGTACATTTTGGAAGTGGATATAGATTATCCCGATTCAGTGCATGATCTACATAATGATTTGCCATTTTGCCCCCAAAATAAGGCCCTGGGGGGATCCAAAATCAAAAAATTAGTTGCAGACTTACACTCAAAAACAAATTACACCATACACTATAGAATTTTAAAACAAGCCATTTCAAATGGCCTCATCTTAAAACAAATCCATAGAATACTCAGATTTAAGCAATCCCCTTGGCTTAAAAAATATATTGACTTAAACACATTTCATAGGACAAATGCTAAAAATAATTTTGAAAAAGATTTCTTCAAACTTTTAAACAATGCTGTTTACGGGAAGACAATGGAAAACATTGAAAAACGTAGGGACATTAGAATTACGTCATCTTGGGAAACGACAAACAGGAATCATTTAGGTCTCAGAACATTAATTGCGAAACCAAATTTTAAGCAGTTGACAAAATTTTCTGATGATATGTATGCGGTAGAGTTAGAAAAAATGGAACCATTATATGATAAACCCATATATGTTGGTTTCACAGTACTGGAGTTATCGAAGTGGAGAATGTATGACTTCCATTATGGCTTCATGAAGCCTAAATTTGGAGAGAACATTTCTCTCAACTATATGGATACTGACTCATTTATTTATTCAATTAAAACTGATGATTTTTATGATGACATTCGTAATGATATTAGTTTGAATTTTGATACGTCAGAATATCCTATAGATAATCAATTTCGTTTGCCGCTACTCAATAAGAAGGTTTTGGGAATGATGAAAGATGAAAACAATGGGGATATAATGACAGAGTTTGTTGGTTTAAGAGCAAAAATGTATTCTCTGTCGACTCTTCGCTCGGAATCTGTTAAAAAATCAAAAGGGGTCAAAAAGTCTGTAATTAAAAAGTTGTCCATTAATGATTACAAAAGTTGCTTATTCGAATCCAAAATTATCTCGGATGAAATGTTTTTGTTTAGATCTAAAACACATCAACTATATACCCAAAAACTACATAAAATAGCACCTAGCTTTTCTGATGATAAAAGAAATATAATGAAAGATAAAATAAAAACGCGCGCTTGAGGACATTACATAGACCGAAACAATGAAAAAATGGATGTAGAATGGAATGATTCGTAATAAATTGCATGTAAGATGACAACGAGAATTTAATTTTGTACAAATTGTATTTATTTATTAATGTATTTATTTAATTATTTATTAATTTATTTATTATTTACTTATTTGTTTACTAATTTAATTTAATTATTTCTTAACTTATTTATTAATTTATTTATTTTATTCACCCAAAAGCATGTTAAAATTTAATGGTTTAAAACTTTTATCTTTTTACCTATACCTAAATTATTTGTAAATAAAAATAAAATATTAGATTAATGATGTATTTTTCTTTTTATATCTGTATATTTTTATTTATACATAGACTTGAATTTGTATTAGTACTAAGATTTTTCAGAAAAACTGTTAAATAAAATATTGAAAAAATAATAAAATATGTAAATGGTTTTTATTTCAGCTTAAATTTACTAAATAGAAATTTTAACTACAAAAGTCTAAATTTTTATATTTTGCTTATCTATTGGCTTTACTTCACTAGATCAAAAAATTTTTCTTTTTGTTTATTTGCTAATTTTTTTTGTTTGTTTTCATATCGCTTCAACATGCACAGTTTTGTTATCTTTGCGTGGTTCTGTTATAGGTTTAAATGTATCTCTTAGTTGTTCACGTGTATCTATTTCACCAGTTGTTATACTACGAAGCTTTTTCTTCAAGACATTTCTTGTCAACACCAACTGTTTTAAAATTTTCTCATCCATGTTTAATAATAGTAAATAAATGGTATCAGCTATTAGATCAGGTATTAGCTTATCAGGACCTGTTCTGGTTTTCAGATCAGCTTATTAGGACCTGATCTGGTTTTCAGATGAGCTTATCAGGACCTGATCTGGTTTTCAGATCAGCTTATTAGGACCTGGTCTGGTTTTCAGATCAGCTTATCAGGACCTGATCTGGTTTTCAGATCAGCTTATCAGGACCTGATCTGGTTTTCAGATCAGCTTATCAGGACCTGATCTGGTTTTCAGATCAGATTATTAGGACCTGGTCTGGTTTTCAGATCAGCTTATCAGGACCTGGTCTGGTTTTCAGATCAGCTTATCTAATTCAGATTGGGTTATCAGTTTACAAGTAGCTGGCCATTTATAACTAAAGTATATTTTTATGAACAGTAGTTTATATAGTTATGAAATAGTCAAATTGCTTTCTGTAGCGACCATCATTTAATTCATTATCTGTGCTTATATTCAAAATTCCATATTTATCCTTCCAACACATTACAAATTTCTCGAAACTTTTTAAAATTCATATAACTGACTACATGATCCCTATAGACGTGCTTAATATTTTTCTTATCTTACTTAAACATTATAATAACATTTGCATTGGCTCTTATTAAATGCTTACACCCGAATTCATAAAAATTTTAAACAACATTTCGAATGTTGTTTAAGCAAAATTCACTAAAATTGTATTCGTAATAGAATTTTAGCTTAAAAACGTTTTTTAAACCTTGTATAAACCACCAGATTTTAAAATTGACTACATCCATATTTAAAATAATTTTGAGTTGACCTTATTATAATTTTGCTTCATCTTTATTTACATTTTTAACTTTGCCTGTATGTATGTATGTATGTATGTATGCATGTGTGTACTAGGAATTATGCTATAAGTTTGACACAAGTAGAATGAGTCATCATTCTTCTGTCGCTCCATACAAAAATATACACGTACGAGTACATATGTATGAGTATTATTCTACTTTTCACATGCAACATCAGCAAATATCATAATTGAAATGCTTTAAGCTTCATTAGGAGAAAAAAAACGGTTTCAGTAACGATAAATGTATAATATCCCATTCTTTTAATTATGAAATTAACTTCTTCAGGTATTCATATTTGGCTTGATATAGATAACTTGAGTATAAATATATGTTTTCAAACTTGAGATAGTAGTAGGGAACTGGGCGTACGGCATATATTGAAATTTTAAAGCTTAATTACCCATTACAACGACGAAGGACACCCACAAATTATTACACACCCCAAATCACTGACAGACTCAAATTCCCATAGACAGACAGACAACAAAACATTTTTTCGTAGGCTTTAGAAACAATTAATTTTCACGTTTTTCCCTTCGGCATTACAAAAATATTTATTTGCACGTTTTTCCCATCGGCATGACATAAATATTTTTTTTCTCACGTTTTTCCTGTCCACATTACGAAAAATCATTTTCATGATTTTCCGTTGGCATTAGGAAAAATCATTTTCATGATTTTCCCGCCGGTATTACAAAAATATTTAACGGACTTATTGAACCACCCTCGTAGGTATCAAATTTCCAAGAATTTTAAAATTTTTAAATTTTAATTACCCAAATTTAACAATTTCAGCCACAATTTAACAATTTCAGCCCACAATTTAACAATTTTAATTGACGCCGAACCGCTATTTCCCTACTACTATCTCAAGTTTGAAAACCTATATTTATATTCAAGTTATCTATATCAAGCCAAATATGAATACCTGAAGAAGTTAATTTCATAATTAAAAGAATGGGATATTATACATTTATCGTTACTGAAACCGTTTTTTTTTTCTCCTAATGAAGCTTAAAGCATTTCAATTATGATATTTGCTGATGTTGCATGTGAAAAGTAGAATAATACTCATACATATGTACTCGTACGTGTATATTTTTGTATGGAGCGACAGAAGAATGATGACTCATTCTACTTGTGTCAAACTTATAGCATAATTCCTAATACACACATGCATACATACATACATACATACATACAGGCAAAGTTAAAAATGTAAATAAAGATGAAGCAAAATTATAATAAGGTCAACTCAAAATTATTTTAAATATGGATGTAGTCAATTTTAAAATCTGGTGGTTTATACAAGGTTTAAAAAACGTTTTTAAGCTAAAATTCTATTACGAATACAATTTTAGTGAATTTTGCTTAAACAACATTCGAAATGTTGTTTAAAATTTTTATGAATTCGGGTGTAAGCATTTAATAAGAGCCAATGCAAATGTTATTATAATGTTTAAGTAAGATAAGAAAAATATTAAGCACGTCTATAGGGATCATGTAGTCAGTTATATGAATTTTAAAAAGTTTCGAGAAATTTGTAATGTGTTGGAAGGATAAATATGGAATTTTGAATATAAGCACAGATAATGAATTAAATGATGGTCGCTACAGAAAGCAATTTGACTATTTCATAACTATATAAACTACTGTTCATAAAAATATACTTTAGTTATAAATGGCCAGCTACTTGTAAACTGATAACCCAATCTGAATTAGATAAGCTGATCTGAAAACCAGACCAGGTCCTGATAAGCTGATCTGAAAACCAGACCAGGTCCTAATAAGCTGATCTGAAAACCAGATCAGGTCCTGATAAGCTGATCTGAAAACCAGATCAGGTCCTGATAAGCTGATCTGAAAACCAGATCAGGTCCTGATAAGCTGATCTGAAAACCAGACCAGGTCCTAATAAGCTGATCTGAAAACCAGATCAGGTCCTGATAAGCTGATCTGAAAACCAGATCAGGTCCTGATAAGCTCATCTGAAAACCAGATCAGGTCCTATTAAGCTGATCTGAAAACCAGACCAGGTCCTGATAAGCTAATACCTGATCTAATAGCTGATACCAGTTATTTACTATTATTAAACATGGATGAGAAAATTTTAAAACAGTTGGTGTTGACAAGAAATGTCTTGAAGAAAAAGCTTCGTAGTATAAAAACTGGTGAAATAGATACACGTGAACAACTAAGAGATACATTTAAACCTATAACAGAACCACTCAAAGATAACAAAACTGTGCATGTTGAAGCGATATGAAAACAAACAACAAAAATTAGCAAATAAACAAAAAGAAAAATTTTTTGATCTAGTGAAGTAAAGCCAATAGATAAGCAAAATATAAAAATTTAGACATTTGTAGTTAAAATTTCTATTTAGTAAATTTAAGCTGAAATAAAAACCATTTACATATTTTATTATTTTTTCAATATTTTATTTAACAGTTTTTCTGAAAAATCTTAGTACTAATACAAATTCAAGTCTATGTATAAATAAAAATATACAGATATAAAAAGAAAAATACATCATTAATCTAATATTTTATTTTTATTTACAAATAATTTAGGTATAGGTAAAAAGATAAAAGTTTTAAACCATTAAATTTTAACATGCTTTTGGGTGAATAAAATAAATAAATTAATAAATAAGTTAAGAAATAATTAAATTAAATTAGTAAACAAATAAGTAAATAATAAATAAATTAATAAATAATTAAATAAATACATTAATAAATAAATACAATTTGTACAAAATTAAATTCTCGTTGTCATCTTACATGCAATTTATTAGGAATCATTCCATTCTACATCCATTTTTTCATTGTTTCGGTCTATGTAATGTCCCCAAGCGCGCGTTTTTATTTTATCTTTCATTATATTTCTTTTATCATCAGAAAAGCTAAGTGCTATTTTATGTAGTTTTTGGGTATATAGTTGATGTGTTTTAGATCTAAACAAAAACATTTCATCCGAGATAATTTTGGATTCGAATAAGCAACTTTTGTAATCATTAATGGACAACTTTTTAATTACAGACTTTTTTACCCCTTTTGATTTTTTAACAGATTCCGAGCGAAGAGTCGACAGAGAATACATTTTTGCTCTTAAACCAACAAACTCTGTCATTATATCCCCATTGTTTTCATCTTTCATCATTCCCAAAACCTTCTTATTGAGTAGCGGCAAACGAAATTGATTATCTATAGGATATTCTGACGTATCAAAATTCAAACTAATATCATTACGAATGTCATCATAAAAATCATCAGTTTTAATTGAATAAATAAATGAGTCAGTATCCATATAGTTGAGAGAAATGTTCTCTCCAAATTTAGGCTTCATGAAGCCATAATGGAAGTCATACATTCTCCACTTCGATAACTCCAGTACTGTGAAACCAACATATATGGGTTTATCATATAATGGTTCCATTTTTTCTAACTCTACCGCATACATATCATCAGAAAATTTTGTCAACTGCTTAAAATTTGGTTTCGCAATTAATGTTCTGAGACCTAAATGATTCCTGTTTGTCGTTTCCCAAGATGACGTAATTCTAATGTCCCTACGTTTTTCAATGTTTTCCATTGTCTTCCCGTAAACAGCATTGTTTAAAAGTTTGAAGAAATCTTTTTCAAAATTATTTTTAGCATTTGTCCTATGAAATGTGTTTAAGTCAATATATTTTTTAAGCCAAGGGGATTGCTTAAATCTGAGTATTCTATGGATTTGTTTTAAGATGAGGCCATTTGAAATGGCTTGTTTTAAAATTCTATAGTGTATGGTGTAATTTGTTTTTGAGTGTAAGTCTGCAACTAATTTTTTGATTTTGGATCCCCCCAGGGCCTTATTTTGGGGGCAAAATGGCAAATCATTATGTAGATCATGCACTGAATCGGGATAATCTATATCCACTTCCAAAATGTACCCATACTCTGCAGTATCAGAAATTTTTTTAACATCAAAATCAGTGTCACATACCCACACAAATTCACCGCAAGGAAGATATTCCGACATCGCCCAACCATACAAGTTGTTAGCGTCTAAGTATACAAGAAATTCTGATTGTTTTGATGCATCAAAATCTTCGAAATATTTGTTATTCGCCTTCGAATATCTTTGTGAGCATTGAACTAATCCACCTCTAATTCCGTTTTGCATAAACATATACATTTCGGAATCAGTGAACTGTTCCAATGAAACTTCTGTGGTTTTCAACATTGCATCCCAAGATAAGCCTGGTGCTGTATAATAGTGGCAGCGGTCCAAATCGTATATATCTCTACAAATTTTTCTAAAATTTTTAAACACGTCGGTTAGAAGAAGAACATCTGTCTTTAAGTAGAGTTCAGTATAGTCAAGGAGGGTTTTACAGTTAAACTCTCTCCATATTTTTTGAGCATGTTCATACTCGACTACATCACATTCTTCATTCGTTAGAATATTGAAGAACTCTTCTCTACTAGAGAGTTTAATTTCCTTAAACTTAGTCATGGAATCCATGTAAGAGTATGGAAATACACCCTTTCTTCTAATCAGGTTGAAATTAGCTTCATCAACGAAACATGACCGAATAGTATTAAAATCATTGCTATCAAGATTTTTCGCTAACGTATCTAAACTCGAAGCCATAAATCTAAACGAGTCTATAAATCTTATTTCGAATCCATATTTTTCATCTAATCTGATGAAAATTGAAAGAGAGATATAACTCTCTGTGTTCTGGGGAATCACTTTTATTGTAGAATATTTTATAGAAGAAAGTTCTTTGAAAAATAGGTGTATATCATATGCGGAAAGATTATGCAATATAACCGGTATAAACTGAGGTGTTTTATAATTTAAATTACATTCGCTATGAGATGCCCCACGATAATTGCCCGTAAGATGACAATGATCTCTAACTTTATCGTTATTTAATATTTTCTTACATATATGACAATTTTTTGCATTATTATATTGAACTATTTCTATTGGGGTTATGAACATTTTCTTAACTTTAAGTAAATAATTTAAATAAATATCTGTACAATCTTCAACAATTTTTTTGATAAATATATTCGCCGAATCTTCACCAAAATAATGTCTATATAAATTATTTTCTCTCTTAAAACTACAATTATTAAAATAACCGAATGCACAAGCGTGATGTTTCTGTACATTTGTGGTACTTTTATTTATAGCATCATCAACTTTTTCCAAAATAGACTCAAAGTCCGCGTAGATTACAAATGGTACATCTAACTGTTTGTAGTAGTTCTTAAACTTAATCTGGCATTCTGATGACTTTTTTCACACAAACATTTTTATGATGATTATACACATAATCATCATGTGTATGATATAGGCAGGTGTTACATATCATGATCTTACTTCTGTGTGATGTTATGCTGGAACGAAGGAGTCTGAAGAAAATATAGAAAATACCAATACGATATAAATAAATATAACAATAAGAAGTAACTTTTTAAATAGAGATGAAAGCAGATTTTTCATAAATGCACAAATGAAACTTACTTTAATATATCCTTGATGAGTACATAGTGGAAGCTTTAATTGGACTGGAGCAATAAGATATTAATATGAATGTGTGTTTCTCCTTTTGTTATTTAATATGGTCCTATAACCGATGCGCCATTATAGCCAGATACATTGATGTTCAGATCATTTTGATTTTCCAATTGTTTTATCTGCTTCAATGGGAGTGGAAACTCTAGGCCTTCAAAATTTAACGCAATTGCTCCTAAATTAATATTCTCATCAGAAATGTTTGTTATATTATAGTTTTTAAAGTTTTTCCGTTGTTTGGAATTCTGACCGCTATTTGTGTACAAAGCCGCAATGAGACACCAATTAAAGCAAAAAATATCATTGTTTTCGATATTTATGCATGCATGCTTGGCTGCAATATTTTTTGGGAGAGGGATAGAGCTCAATCTCTTATTATGGACGCCTTGTTTATATTAACTTCAAGGGAATTTATTGAAATCAATGTCCATCCGCTATCCCTCTCTTGAAATTCTTCCATTTTGGCTCTTAGCTCCTCGGCTTGTTTATTGTACATATCCTCTATGTCATCAGACAAAGTCACCAACATCATTTTCGAAATATGTACAAGTTGGGAAACATTCATCTCATCATTCACCATCTTCATATAATCACATGTGAGCTCCATATTAAATTTAAATGTAGTATGTATCCTACTACGTTCATTGAGTTGTTGTACTATGGAGCTCTTGGTAGATTTCAGAAACTCCTCCGGAAACAAGACACCCACATTTTTGTTGAGGAGGATATATGTCTCGATCCTCCCATTGAAGTTACTTCCTCTTTTAGTGAGAAAATCTCCAATCCGTTCTTGCTGACAACTGTTTTTATGTTTTGTGGTTCTGACATGAGCCATATAACCAATTAATGGGATCATCTCATCACAATACTCACAATATTTGTTTTGAAGACTTAGCTTACTAGTTCCAAGCATAGCCATCGATTGGTTAGCATATGAGTGCGTTTCCATATGCTGATTTAGTTTTGTTTGAGTCATAAAGACTTTATTGCAGATGGTACAACTTGTAGTATTCATTTTATTTAATTATTTATTAATTAATTTAATTATTTTATTTATAAACAATTTATTTAATTATTTTATTTATAAGTTATAAACAATTTATTTAATTATTTTTTATACACTATAAACTTGTTTAACAAACAGTTGTTAGTTTTAGCACTTTGATAGTGTTTGGATTTCAATCACTTTAAAAATTTTGGTTGGGTAAATAGGTTGTCACTTGTTGAGATATCAGAGCAGACTGATTACAATCTACATTATTTCTTCTACTTATATACATTATATGAGAATCGCGTAGAAGTCATCGAATCTAATTTATTACGACATATGATGAAATTCATATACACACACACACACACACATATATATATATATATATATATATATATATACATATATATATACATATACACGCACATACATATTTCCACAATTCTCTGTTGGTATTACGATATATGATGAAATTCATATACACAGCAACATCTAGAACAAAATCGCTAGCATCAGTTTGCAATATAAAGGTACGAGAAAAATCGGGGCATGTGAAAGCTTCTATAAGTTTTTGCTGTATTTCTCCCAAACCTATTTTTTATAATTGTTACATTAAAGTTAAATATACTGAAATAAAAATATCATTATCCCTTTTCAAAAGCTCTTCTTATCAACCTGATTGGACTCAAAACATTTAATATATGAAATTCACTTGTAGATATAAAACCTATGTCAACACAATATTTTCTATATCCATAAGAATAGCAACGTCAATAGCCTTGAAAACATATATACATTAATTTGTAAATATGCATGAAAAAGTGTTGATGTAATTCACACAAGCAATGATATTCTTCAAAGCAAAAATAGATACGATGACATACATTAATCCAACAACATAAACATGCATACATACATTACCAAACGCATTCCCTATCCCCCTCCATTCCAAACATCTATCAGGGTTGCCACTACCTACAGCTTTTATATTATTTCCCCAGAGACCCCAAAAATAAATGTATACATACAATAATAATCATACATACGCAAAGCAACGAAAACTCAAAGTCAATCAAATAACGATCACTACATACACACAAACACACAGATCCCTTGTTACTACCCTGCAGTCAGACTGGGACCAAGTGCCTTTGTGTCGACACTAAAATTCTAGTGACAATTGTAGTATAATAAGTTTTCTTCTATCCGTCAATATAAAAGAAAGAGAGAAAACAGGTATGACGTATTTCTGGTGGAATTGTCAACAACTTGTCAATATGCATACATTTGTATGTACGTAAATTATAGAAATGTACCAGTAACTAACTGTCTGGTTGGTATGTCTCCATTTTCCCATAAGAACTAAGTAGTCACTATGTCTAGTCTATGTCTATAGCACGAAGCATTGCATGAGGAATAATTATAGAGTATTACTGGTTACAAAGTCAAAAGGGAGTCAGTACATTTTCAACATCAACATTTCCTACAGGGTTATAATGTAACAAAAGTAGTAGATACTGGCAAACATGCAAGTAAATACAAAAACGCACACATATGCACACACACATACATACAGATATACAAACACTCACAGATACATCCATAAATCCACTGTAAGCACAAAGTTTCTCTACAACACAACAAAAGCTGTACACACAAGTATGTATATACATACATACATATAAACAGAGAACCAAACTTTCACACACACACACACATAGCTAAGAAAATCTAAGCATGAATCCCCAAAATCCCCCATATGCAACAGGGTTGCCAGTATTTATCTTTTTTCCCCGGTTTTGAATTCCCAAACTTGGACTATCGTCCCCATTACTAATCTACTGGGGCCAATTAAAATTGTTAAATTGTGGGCTGAAATTGTTAAATTGTGGCTGAAATTGTGAAATTTGGGTAATTAAAATTTGAAAATTTTAAAATTCTTGGAAATTTGATACCTACGTGTGTGTATGTGTGTGTGTGTTTTCGGCGGCGCTTTGATGTTTTTGTTTACATAAGGAGTTTTTTGTTTACATTAACCCTTGAGTGAACGGGTGATTTTTTTTTTGGGTGACATTAATTGTGTGAACGGGTGATTTTTTTGTGGGGGTGGATTAAGGGGTTTCATAAGATTAATATTTCATAAGTATACATGTATGCCGACGGGAAAATCATGAAATGATTTTTCCTAATACCAAAAGGGAAATCATGAAAATGATTTTTCCTAATACCAACGGGAAAATCATGAGATGATTTTTCCTAATTAATGAATTTTTCCTAATGCCTACGGCAATGCATCATTATTTTTTCTAATGCCTACGGCAATGTATGATAATTTTTCCTAATGCCTACGGCAATGCATCATTATTTTTTCTAATGCCTACGGCAATGCATGATTATGTTTTTCAAATGCCGACGGCAATGCATGATTACTATATTTCTTAATGCCGACGGGAAAATGATTTTTCCAAAGGGAAAATTGCCAGTGTTGCCAGACTGTATAAATTTGTTATCGTAATACTATATCAGTAATATCAGAGAAAATATATTTGATGACTACTACGCGATTCTCATATGAATCGTGGGAACGTGTATGTGTGATTTCCTCACGCTAATAAATTGTTTATAAATAAAATAAATTGTTTATAAATAAAATAATTAAATAAATTAAATAAAATCTACATCAACTGACACCACACACAGTGGACCAAACACAGAAGAACGCTGATGATGAAGGTTTAGTGGCCTTCGAAAACGGCTGGCTGTTCCGTTCAACTATGTGTTGTCAGAATATTTACAACTAACTTTGATGTTATTTGTTCATTAATAATTATCACATGTAATTTGGCTTACAAAGCGATATGAACTTTAGCCTGATTAAATCATAAATATATAAATAAAATGAAAGTTCGAACAATAATAATTAAAAATTAACTAAATAGATGGTCATGGGCCAGTGGCAAAAACTAAAAATAAAAATATACTTATAGTATCAAACCAAAAAAGTTTGTCTTAAGTAGAACAAAAATAAGCAAATTAACTAACATGTGCATAATTAGTAATGAAAAAACGACAATGGTAAGACTGTTGTAAATATAGTGATGGTAAATTTGGGGCCTTCATTACAAAAACACATTTCAGCAAATTGAAATACGATGAATCAAACCAATTCACATATTCCATTTGCAGAAAAGTTTCGTATATAAGGCAGAAATCTACATCAACTGACACCACACACAGTGGACCAAACACAGAAGAACGCTGATGATGAAGGTTTAGTGGCCTTCGAAAACGGCTGGCTGTTCCGTTCAACTATGTGTTGTCAGAATATTTACAACTAACTTTGATGTTATTTGTTCATTAATAATTATCACATGTAATTTGGCTTACAAAGCGATATGAACTTTAGCCTGATTAAATCATAAATATATAAATAAAATGAAAGTTCGAACAATAATAATTAAAAATTAACTAAATAGATGGTCATGGGCCAGTGGCAAAAACTAAAAATAAAAATATACTTATAGTATTAAACCAAAAAAGTTTGTCTTAAGTAGAACAAAAATAAGCAAATTAACTAACATGTGCATAATTAGTAATGAAAAAACGACAATGGTAAGACTGTTGTAAATATAGTGATGGTAAATTTGGGGCCTTCATTACAAAAACACATTTCAGCAAATTGAAATACGATGAATCAAACCAATTCACATATTCCATTTGCAGAAAAGTTTCGTATATAAGGCAGAAATCTACATCAACTGACACCACACACAGTGGACCAAACACAGAAGAACGCTGATGATGAAGGTTTAGTGGCCTTCGAAAACGGCTGGCTGTTCCGTTCAACTATGTGTTGTCAGAATATTTACAACTAACTTTGATGTTATTTGTTCATTAATAATTATCACATGTAATTTGGCTTACAAAGCGATATGAACTTTAGCCTGATTAAATCATAAATATATAAATAAAATGAAAGTTCGAACAATAATAATTAAAAATTAACTAAATAGATGGTCATGGGCCAGTGGCAAAAACTAAAAATAAAAATATACTTATAGTATCAAACCAAAAAAGTTTGTCTTAAGTAGAACAAAAATAAGCAAATTAACTAACATGTGCATAATTAGTAATGAAAAAACGACAATGGTAAGACTGTTGTAAATATAGTGATGGTAAATTTGGGGCCTTCATTACAAAAACACATTTCAGCAAATTGAAATACGATGAATCAAACCAATTCACATATTCCATTTGCAGAAAAGTTTCGTATATAAGGCAGAAATCTACATCAACTGACACCACACACAGTGGACCAAACACAGAAGAACGCTGATGATGAAGGTTTAGTGGCCTTCGAAAACGGCTGGCTGTTCCGTTCAACTATGTGTTGTCAGAATATTTACAACTAACTTTGATGTTATTTGTTCATTAATAATTATCACATGTAATTTGGCTTACAAAGCGATATGAACTTTAGCCTGATTAAATCATAAATATATAAATAAAATGAAAGTTCGAACAATAATAATTAAAAATTAACTAAATTAATTTAATTTATTTAATTATTTTATTTATTTATTTATAAAATGTTCTCATGTATGTGAACACCCCTAAAATGTTCTCATGTATATGAACCCCTAATGCTTGTGTGTGGGTGGTCCAGCTTGATTGTCGCTGGTAATTGTATATTGTGTTTATTTGTTTAAGAAATATTTATTTCACAACATTGTGAAATTCATGAATGTGTATGTATGTATGTATGTCCATATGTACATACATATGCGCGATCGTGAGAACTTGTGCGTGGAATATTTTGTGCTTGTGTAGAATACATTTATATTTTGCAACGTAGTCATTTTCTTTGTCTACGATTATTTTTAAGCAGAGGATTTTCAACTAAGTACAGTCATCAGCAGAGAAACAAAAAGTAAAAGTTATGAATGCCGCAAGGCTACTGCTACTAATGTTCGTATAAATACGCCAACTTTTATAACCAACACCTCAGTACTTTATTGTATTTACAAGTAGTATCATCAGCAATTGTTAAATTCAAATAGAAAATCCATAAACTAATTAAAAATGAGTTCTTCTGGATATATGTGTAATAGATGTCATAAAGTATATAAATACCAAAAGTCCTTTTTGGACCATGTTAAATATCATAGTATGCAGGATCAAGAGATCGTAAGTCGGGACAGAAATCAAGAGCAACCGCAGTCATCTCTTCAAAATCATCAACAGCAGCTAAATACATTTCATCATCAGCAACAACCCTCTTTTCAGTACCCCCAATATCAACTACCAATGAATCATCAACAATACGGTATGCCTAACTGTTACCCTACATCAATGTCATGGAATAATCAGTTTTTGGGATCAGGAGTACCAATGCAATATGAGTATCCAAATTACAATTATAATCCCGTCACACCAGATAACCAAATGCAGCAGTATTCCAATTTGATGCAATGGCAACCTCTTACTTATCAACAAGAGCAGCAGCAGCAGCACGAGCAGCAACAACAACAACAACAAGCTCAACAACAAGGTGTGGATATCCTTGGAGGGACCTTATACAACGATGCTATGGACATAACTTTACCGGAAAGTGATGGAGAAGTAGATGTAGAAGAAATAGGAGAAGAAACTCTGCCAACTCCAATGAGTACTCCCCATGTCAGGACAGAAGAAAATAATGTGAGATATTATAAAATATCGAAAGCCTTCAAAAATCATATCGCCACATATGCAATTCTAAATAAAAAAGACCAACTTCTCTTGGAAGAGTTTATTAAGGAAAACAAAAATATTTTTGTGGAGAGACTTCAAATGAATTTAACTAAACATACAATAATTAAATTTCATGTGAGTATTGTGGCGGAGTATATAAAAATTGTGGGAGAGGAATTGGAGTTGTGCATAATATCACATGTAGCCAAAATGAGTTTACTGTCGAAGGCAGACAATATAGAAGAAATACTACGTAAACAGGTTGAGGAGATTTCAACCAAAATGTCCGAATTTGAAGAGCGAGATTCTGGTTGGACTTTGTCACGCATAGTCCGAGCAGAAATCAACATCAACAAATCGTCGCTCGTCAAAGGCTCGAATTGGATATCCACTCCTGAAAAACTTGTAAGAAGATTTGCCTGCATCAATATTGAAAATAATGATGATGAATATTGCTTCAAGTGGTGTCTGATTGCTGCAATGGATACCACAAAATACGATCACCCAAATCGTTGCAGTTCGTATAATATCCAGGACATTGCTGCAGAGACAATTGATACGCGAAATGGTGTAGCGCTAAATTTCAAAAATTTAAGCTACCCATTAGCACTAAACAAAATCAGAGAGTTTGAGGCAAACAATCCGACTATAAGTGTGAACGTATTTGGGTATGATGAGGGAGCAGATCAGATCATTGGTCCTTATTATGTGACCAAGGACGAGAAAGTGAACCACGTCAACTTACTACTTTTAGAGAATGCTGCAGGTCATCACTACATATTGATAAAGAATATATCAAGGTAAGTTAAAAAAATATACAACTTTTTATTTTAAGGATACAAATACTTGTTTATATACTTTATACTATGTACATTTAACTTATAAATTTTTATTTATTTTTTATCATTCACAGGCTTTTAAGGAATCAGATAACGCAGCACCATGATAAGCTATATATCTGCAACAGCTGTCTCCAGTACACCCACATCGAAAATGGTATGACAAATCATAAGGAGGAGTGCGGTAAAATTGTTACAACTATGCCATCAGGTCCGGATGCAATTCTGAGCTTCAAGGGACATCAAAGAAAAATGGATGTACCCTTCGTGGTATATGCAGACTTCGAATGCATCTTTGAAGAAGTTAGTAATAGTGTAAGTAATAAAACTAGTCTAGTCAAAAAGCACACTCCTTGTGCATTTAGCTATTATATTAAGTGTCTCCATAGCAATAAGTTAGATAAATTAAGGATATACACAGGAAAAGATGCCTCAAAAAAATTTGTATCATATTTAATTAAAGACTGTGAGGATATATACAATAGTCACTTAGTAAATAATAGACAAATGGATACTTTATCCCCTTCTGATATTTATAATTTTTATAGTGCGGTGAATTGTCATATTTGCCAAAAATTTCTAGGTAAAGATCACGTTAGAGATCATTGTCACATTAGTGGTAAATATAGAGGTGCAGCCCACAATAACTGTAATTTAAATTACCAAATCCCCAAGTTTATACCAGTTTACTTTCACAATTACTCAAATTATGACTCACATCTTTTTATTAAAGATCTAGGTGAAATTTCAATGCAACTGAAAGTACTTTATATATCCCTCTCCCAATTTACAGAAATGAGTGATGGCCATAAGCTTGAAATAAGATTTCTTGATACAATACGCTTTATGGCTGAGAGTTTGGAATCATTAGCCTGCAATTTGTCGGATAATGATTTCAAAACTATAAGGTCCTTATTTCAGTCAGAAAAAGAATTTCAGCTTATTAAGAAAAAAGGTATTTTCCCGTATGAGTACCTAAATTCATTCCAAAAATTAGATGAGTGTCAGCTGCCTTCACGCAGTGATTTCTTTAATAAGTTGAACAATAAAGAGTGTTCTTTAGAGGAATACTCACATGCTGAAGAGGTATGGAATACTTTTGGTTGCAAAACTATGAAAGATTACATGGAACTTTACTTAAAAACAGATGTCCTCTTACTGACAGATATTTTCGAGAACTTTAGAAAAGTTTGTAAAGGTATTTATGAGCTCGATCCATGCCAATATTATACAGCTCCTGGCCTTTCTTGGGATGCAATGCTCAAATACACAAAAATTGAATTAGAATTATTAACAGACATAGACATGTACAATTTTATGAAAAAAGGTATACGTGGAGGGATCGTACAGTGTAGTCAAAGATATTCGAAAGCGAATAACAAATATTTGGAAGATTTCGATAAAGAGAAGCCCTCAGAATTTCTCGTCTATTTAGACGCTAACAATTTGTATGGTTGGGCGATGTCGGAATATCTTCCTCATGGTGGGTTCAGATGGTTATCGCAAGACGAGCTGAATCTGGACCCAAACAGCATAGCTGACAATGGAACAGACGGTTATGTATATGAGGTCACGTTGGATTATCCCTCTCATTTACACGACTTGCATAATGACCTTCCTTTTTGCGCTGAAAATAAAAAAGTTATGCAAGCGAAGTATAGCAAGTTGATAACCGATTTCTCTACAAAGCAATCATACGTGATACACTTTAGAGTTCTGAAACAGTGCTTAGAATATGGCTTAGTTTTAAAGAAAACCCATCGTATTCTAGCATTTAAACAATCTCCATGGTTAAAAGGCTATATTGACCTAAATACCAGACATAGGGCCACTGCTAAAAATGCTTTTGATAAAAATTTTTTCAAACTACTTAATATTGCAGTGTATAGTAAAACCATGGAAAATGTGGATAAGAGGAGAGATGTTAAAATTGTTAATAGTTGGGAGAGAACGAATTGTAATCGTTTGGGGGCCCAAGATTGGATACCAAAAAAAATTTTCATAGTTTATCTATATTTTCTGAAGATCTAGTAGCAATCGAAATGACTAGAGTCAAAACCTGCTACAATAAACCAATTTACTTAGGATTTTGTGTACTCGAGCTGTCCAAATGGAAAATGTATAATTACCATTACGGGTACATGCAACCTAAGTTTAAGACAAAACTCTCATTGAACTATATGGACACGGACTTTTTTATATATTCAATAAAAACGGATGACTTTTACGCTGACATCAAAAATGACATACAAGAACAATTTGATACATCGGACTATCCTACAGACAATATTTATAATTTTCCACTAGTAAATAAAAAAGTCATTGGTATGATGAAGGATGAAAATTGCGGTAAAATAATGACAGAATTTGTTGGGCTGCGATCAAAAATGTACTCATTCAGTGTACAAAATCAAAATGACGTTAAAAAATCGAAGGGGGTAAAGAGAGCCATATTAGATAAATATAGTTTAGCTACTTATAAAAATTGTTTATTTTATAAGACTAATGTGTATGATAATATGTTAACATTTAAATCTAAGCTACATCAGATATATACTAGTCAACTAAATAAGGTAGTCTTAAGTTATGGAGACGATAAGAGAAAAATTAGATCAAATAACATTAATACATATGCATGGTAACATTTTCGTATTAAGGAAACTAACCCTGAATACGAACTTGATATGTTGCTAGATGAGATTGCTAGAATGCAAGAAAATTGTTAAAATTAATTAATTTTTAGTTAATTTTTAAATTGTATATAAAATCCTATTCATTAAGAAAAATTGTTGTATATAAAATCATATTTATTTAATAAGAAAAATTATTGTAAATAAAATCCTATTTATTTTTTAAGACAAATTATTGTACATATCTATATGAATTTTTAAGAAAAAATTTGAAATAAAATATTGAAAAAAGAATGAAATGGTGTTTATTTCTTTATTGGCTTTACTTCGTTGGATCAAACAGTTTTTGTTTTTGCTTATTTGTAAATTCTTTTTTTCATATTGCTTAAACATGCACAGTCTTGTCTTCACATAAATTAAACATGCACAATCTTGTTTTCTTTGAGAGGTTCTCTACAAGAGAAATTGAATTTCACAATATTGTGAAATTCCATTAGATATTTTTATAAAGGGACACAATTAAGATAATCGGATAAGTCCTTATATTTTTCACTACATACAAGTTTCTGTTATTTTCTATTCGAACAGATGATTCCTAATTTTCCTTTAGAAAAAATAATACAAAACAAGGAATATTTTAATAATACAATTTTATTTTATTTCTGTTAATAATACCATTTAATTTAATTTCTTAAATATTTTATTTATAATGATGGAAACATTTCATAGTATCCAATTATTAGATGTTCTAATATACTTTTCCGTAAAAAATATATTGTACATCTACAAGTATCAGGTCCTTCCTCACACTTCGGATCGTACCATGGGCAGTTTCCAAAATGCCCTTCTGTGTTGTCTTCGTCTTCTATTACGCCATATTCTTCGTTCTCATCCAGCATATTTTGGAAAAATTTTATCATCTCCCAATGATCATATAACCAGAAGCTTTCAAAATCTGTTAGAAATTGGTTTAGAGTACGTCTAATTTGACTCATTTTATTTGCTGATAAATGAATGAATGATGATGACGATTGTTGGAAGGTTTTTTTAAGACTACTTTGTTCTTTAAATTTTTCAAATATCTATACTATCATCGCTATTCCATATTTCTTTTTATCACTCTATCTCTCTCTCTCTCTCTAACCGTTTTCTCTCTATAACTATCTCTTTCTCTCTACATAGTGGTATTCACTATTTCACCATAATTATTTTCGATTAGCCTTCTTGAAGTCATCATCGCTACTTTTAAGATCATTTCCAGTTAAACATTCAAAGTGAGAAGAACTAAATAAAAAAATGGACTCCACAACAAATCTAATTTCAAAATTTAATTCTCTAAACAACAAAACCTTAATCCACGTAAAGGAGCTTGACACGTCCATGAAATATACTATTCGAAATGTGGAACGTGTAACAACAAAATATGGAGCAACACTAAAAGTTGAAATGGCTAAACATATAATGTTCCTGCCTAAACGACATAATACTTTAACAGATGACGATATTAAAGATCTCTCGAGCGGATCATATTGCCTAAGTAGAGAAGGTGAAGAAAACCTAATCGTTGAGAATAAGCTGAGTGAATTTCTAATTCAAAATTCCTGTCTGGCAATAAATTATATTAATTACGTTTATTAAATTATGAATAAAAAGACATTAAAGAGTTTTGTAAAATATAAATGTTTGTGTTTTTATTTAATATTTTCAGTTATTTCATAAAGAAATTTAAGACATAAATGTCCACAGGTAAATGTATTAAAATTCTGATGTTGATTACAGTTGTATTTTATATTTGTACCAAGATATTTGACTACTTCTGAAGGAGGTTGTAAGTTTCCAAAGCTGTCGAAATATTCTTTTTCATTGCTGTTTTTATAATATGCTACCCAATGTGTACCAGGTCCTGTTGATACATCTAAATTGATTATTCCACATTCAATTTTCTTTGTTCGTTTTGGTAGAGTATTCAACATGAAAACACCTCTAAAATATGGAAAATTTATAGAGAAACGGTTTAGGTCCACATCAGAAAGTGGTCTGTTGGGCAGCATCTCTAAGAGTTTTTTGATTCCTCTTTATGAACTAAACCATAACCCTTTTTATATGGTTTTAAGTAAAGTCCTTTTCCAACTGCTATAGATTCCATCGCTCTATTATGTCTAGTTGCTTCATCAAGTTGATTTTTAGCATTCTTTGTTGCATTTACAGCTTTAGCTATGGCAGCACCTCCAGTTGTTAGACTACCAATTGCACCCAGAGCAGTTAAAATCGGTATTAGAGGTAAAAAACCACCAATTTTTGGGACACGTATCACACGTGAGATTTGAGATTTTCTTCCTTTTAATGACTTGTTAATAGTTTTTCGTGCAATTTTAATAGCTGAGTTAATATCTAATGGTTTTTCTTTTTTTTAGTATTTTTGTTGCAGCTCTAACTGATGTTCTAAATAGTGTTTTAACATTTAGTTTGTTCTTTTTTACATTTTTCTTTTTCTGTACACCCATACCAAATTTTGTTTTGGCTTTCATTGCGTTAGTAACCATATATGCAAATGATTTTTCAGCAAGACTACTATCTTTTGATAAAACTCGATCCCAAGCGGAGTTTTCAAGTATTTTATCAGCTTTATGTCTGGTACTTAAATCCTTATTTTTGGAATAAGCAATATCGTGATTTTTACACGCAGAGTCCAATAAATTAATTCCTTTATAACCTCGATTTAAACGTTTTTGTAGTTTTGTTCCAGGTCCACAGTACTGATATCCAGGTAGATGCAGTTCAACAGGTAGATAGTTTATTATTTTGTCTACTAGACCTCCTCCAACGACGGTGTTTTTATGACTAAAAGTTTTCTGATATCGTATAACCATATTATCTAATTTTTCCTATATAAGAGGTAATATATATGAAATGCATTTAGTTACAAAAATGCAGTTAGTAAAACAACATAAAAATATTTTAGTTCGTAATATTGATGATTCAGCGAACATCAGTTCAAAAATAAAGCATATTCCTCTCTTACCAAATTCTATTCGTGCTCTAATAGTGGGACCATCAAATTGTGGACAGACTAATGTTATGATTGGCTTGCTAGAAAGTCCTAATGGACTCAAGTTTGAAAACATCTATTTATACTCAAAATCTCTCTATCAACCTAAATATGAATACCTGAAGAAACTAATTTCACCAATTAAAGGTGTGGGGTATTTTACATTCACCGATAATGAATCAGTTATTCCACCTGACGAAGCTAAAACTAATTCAATTATGATATTTGATGATGTTGCATGTGAAAAGCAGAATAATATACGTACATATTTTTGTATGGGGCGACATAGGGATGTTGATTCATTCTACCTGTGTCAAACATATACCAGAATTCCCAAGCATTTAATAAGGGACAATGCAAATCTTATTATAATGTTTACGCAAGATGAGACAAATATGAAGCATGTTTATAAGGATCATGTTGCCAGCGATATGAGCTATGAAAACTTTCAAGAAATTTGTCGAGAATGTTGAAAGGATAAATATGGATTTTTGATGATAAGCAAAGATAACGAATTAAACAATGGTCGCTACAGAAAGCAATTTGACTATTTCATAACTATATATGCAACTACTCATAAAAATTACCTCTAGTTATTAATCTAACTTTAAACTTGATACATCTATTTGATATAACCTCATCTGATACCTGATAAGCTGATCTGAAAACCAGACCAGGTCCTGATAAGCTGATCTGAAAACCAGACCAGGTCCTAATAAGCTGATCTGAAAACCAGATCAGGTCCTGATAAGCTGATCTGAAAACCAGATCAGGTCCTGATAAGCTGATCTGAAAACCAGATCAGGTCCTGATAAGCTGATCTGAAAACCAGATCAGGTCCTGATAAGCTGATCTGAAAACCAGACCAGGTCCTAATAAGCTGATCTGAAAACCAGATCAGGTCCTGATAAGCTGATCTGAAAACCAGATCAGGTCCTGATAAGCTGATCTGAAAACCAGAACAGGTCCTGATAAGCTAATACCTGATCTAATAGCTGATACCTGTTATTTACTATTATTAAACATGGATGAGAAAATTTTAAAACAGTTGGTGTTGACAAGAAATGTCTTGAAGAAAAAGCTTCGTAGTATAAAAACTGGTGAAATAGATACACGTGAACAACTAAGAGATACATTTAAACCTATAACAGAACCACTCAAAGAATTCATAAATAGTTCTAAAAATATTAAAAGAATTCCCATAAAAGAAGAAAGTAAAATGAAGACAGAAGTTGAAAATAATACAAGTTTTAAACCTGAAAAAACATCAGTCAAGATAGAGACAAGTACACCAAAGAAACTAGCAGAAGGAACAATATTCGATAATACCATCTTGTTTAATGATGCTAATACTGTGAATGATGATGACGATGATGAAGATGATTTTTACTCACAGACTTCCAATACAGAAGATACTTATACTGACTTATCAGCCTTGGGAGGAAGAAATGAATTAGATACAAACTATGGTCCACATAAAGATTTCCATAATGAATGGAAATTTGGTGATAGTAACCTCAAACTTAATGAAGATAAAATACAAGTTGGTGGTCAAATATGGGCCCTAACACCAGGACTATTTTCTCTAATGTTTCATAAAATACCAAAAAATTATGATAAATTTGAACTCGAAATCTATAAAAAGATTTTAATTACTACTAATGCATATAGAAGGGACTATAAACCTGATGGTCAAATTAAGGGTACTAGAGGATATAAATACAAACATATTATTAAGAAATTTATTGACGAGAAAAACCAGAAGAATTTAAACGAATCAACAGGATCTAAGTCAAAAGTAGTTATTTAGGTGATGGAATGATGGAATTTAACGTTCATAAGCCAAACTATATATACTGGGACGATCCAAATGAGTTAGTAGATCGTCTTCGACTACTGCTTGCATCACAAGGTGCAGGTCATACTAATCACAATAACGAGATTGTATCAATTATTGAAGAACTATGTGAAGCAAATATAATACATTAACTTTAATAAAGTATATAAAGCATGTCTGTTGATAAATTTGGACACTATTTAAACGATACTAGCAGTATAATTTCTTTGAAAAATGCACCTAAACTGCTGGGGTTCTTTATGGATACGAACAACAACATTGATGTTCAAAACAAAAGAATCAAAAATGTTGCAAAAGCTCTGGAGGAAAACGATGTTATCAATAAATTGTTTCTGCAAACTCAAATCGAAAAATTAGAAGAGAAATTATTAACATACTTTAAGGAACATAATTAAAGAAGATATTCAAATGCAAATTGAGGAGCTACAACGTGATATAAAATTAGATATAGAAGAAAATTATAAAATTCAAAAAGACATTCTACAAATTAAAACATCCTTTGAAGAACAAATTGAACAAATTTGAGAAAATTTATAGATTGGAAAATTACATGTTTGTATCAATAGCTGAAAGTGCGTCAAGTAGATCACAACACTCTCCAAAAAATCTGTAAAACAACTTAATGTCTTCAAAAAGAAATTTAGTAAACGAACTACATAAGCAAGCTCGAAAAGTTTTTATGCGTCGTAGAGTTGTAATGAAAGGAATAGATGATCTTTGGCAAGCTGATTTAGTTGAAATGGGGATCTATTCTAGAGAAAACAGAAATTATCAATTTTTGTTAACTGTAATTGACACATTTTCAAAATTTGCATGGGCAGTACCACTAAAAACTAAAACTGCACTCGAAACTACCAAGGCGATGGAAAATATTTTTGAATTAGGACGAGTACCAAAAAACTTACAAACAGATGATGGTAAAGAATTTTTCAACAAACACTTTGGAAAATTAATGGATAAATACAACATTAATCACTACTCAACATATAGCAGTATGAAAGCATCAATAGTAGAACGATTTAACAGAACATTGAAAGGAATGATGTGGAAAGAATTTAGCTTTAATGGTTCATATAAGTGGATTGATATATATAAAGATTTACTTAATGCATACAATAGAAAAGTTCACCGTACCATCAAAATGTCTCTGATTAAAGTCAACTCAACAAATGAGGAAAAGCTACTAAATACAGTATACAGTCATTTGAAGATGTACAAAATGTCGAAATTTAATGTTGGAGATCATGTACGCATAAGCAAATATAAGCATACATTTGAAAAAGGTTATACTCCAAATTGGACTAGAGAAATTTTCACAATTACAAGAGTTCAAAATACAAATCCTACAACATTCATATTAGAAGATTATCTTGGTAATCCTATTAAAGGTGGATTCTATACTGAAGAACTTTCGAAAACTAGATATCCAAATACATATCTAGTTGAAAAGGTTCTTAAAACTAAAGGAAAGGAGGCATACGTTAAATGGTTGGGATTTTCTAATCAACACAATTCTTGGATAAGTAAGAACGAAATATTATAGCTGAATACCATCATCAACAACAATAGCAGTAATATTAAGAAACTAATGTTAATTTTAAAATAAGAAAATGAAATAAATATGTAAATCATACTTATAAACCATATGTTGTACTAAACTTTATTTAATTGTAATCAGACAGTTATAATGTCAATAACACTTACTCTGAGCTCTAACTCATCAGAATTATCTGCTAGTTACTTTCCTCCTATTGAATTACATGGTGCATATGAGTGTGCTCTAACTGATTTTCATTCATACAACAGCATTCCAAATGTAGACACCTACAACAATATGTTTCATATAGGGGAACATACAATTGAAATACCAATTGGATCTTATGAATTGAATGATATTGTAGATTTTATACAAGAGCAATACAGAAGACTCTGTCCAGAAAATAAGATTTTTATTGAAGCCAATAACAATACAATGCAAGTTAAAGTTAATAGTTCCAAAGATCCTGTATATTTTAATAAAGACAACACAATTGGAAAACTTTTAGGATTCAATACCAAAATCCTAACACCAAACAAATATTATTACTCAGATCTTCCAGTTAATATTTTTAAAGTGAATCTCTTGCGAATTGAAAGTAGTATCGCTATTAACACATATATGAATAACTCCAAATCGCATACACTTCATGAATTTCCGATTAATGTGCCTCCAGGTTATAAAATAGATGAGGTTCCAAGAAATCTCATCTATTTACCTGTGAACACCAGAGAGATAAGTTCACTAACGCTGCGAGTAGTTGATCAACACGGTGATTTAATTAATTTTCGAGGAGAGGAAATTACAATACGAATACATTTGAGGTCAACTAAATAATGCTAATATACAACACAAATACATTGAAAAATAAAGCAGTAACAACAACAAGAACATTAAAGCGACCACTTCAACAGAAAGCACTAACAACATCAAATAAAAATTTTCTAAAGTCCTTGAATTTTAAATTGAAGACAAAATGAGTTCAATAAAAGATGTCTTAGATAAACCTTTCTCTGATGAGAATATAATCAAAAAGGACTATCATACATATGTCCCATACTTACAATCTTACAACAATAATGATGAAATCAGAATTTCAATACAAAATCAAGATTTATACGTGCTACCCAGTGAGAGCTACATTTATGTAGAGGGGTTTGTTGCCAATGATAATAGCCCTAAATCTTCTTCTTCTTCAGAGAACTTTAAATTAAAAAACAACTTTGTAGCATATCTATTTGATGAAATTCGCTATGAGCTCAATGGAATTGAAATTGATCATACAAGATATTTAGGAGCCACGAGCACCATAAAGAACTTGGTTTCTCTATCACCAAAAGAAAGCAATGTGATGCCAAATGCTGGATGGAACAAAATTGACGATGTCACTCTTGCAAATGGATTTTTCAATTTCTATGTACCTCTAAAAATGTTTCTAGGATTCGCTGAAGACTACAACAAAGTTATATTAAATGGAAAACATGAACTGATACTCTTGCGCAATAAGAACGACGAAGATCTTGTACGCTCGAGTGTTTCTACTGAAAAAGCTAAAGTTAGAATTTCACTCATCTCATGGAGAATACCTCATGTTCAATTATCTGACCTTAGCAAATTGAATATGATTAAAATTATTAACAATGGTGCTTCTATACCCATGGCATTTCGCAGTTGGGATTGTCATATTAATCTTGTGGATAGTAGATGTCAGTCATCAGAATGAATCACTCAATAATGGACCGATTGATATAAAAATAGAATTTGAAACAGCAACTAATATTGCACCAAAGACATCAGCTTACTGCATTCTTATTCATGATCGTATAATAGAATATATACCCATCAAAGGACAAGTTCGAAAAGTGTTATAAATTTAATAACATGGAAAATAACATAATTTTTATAGACGTACAAGGTTTCAAAACTAATTCAAACGATTTCATCGCAAAAGAAGTAGCGATTGTTTTCAACAATTATGAATATAACAACTTCATTATAAAACCACCATTTGATTTTAAATGCTTATCAATAAAAAAGCAAAGAGAAGCAAAGTGGCTAACAAAAAACTATCATCACCTAAGCTGGACTGCTGGATCAGTTTCATTTCATAGCGTTTGCAATTTTTTAAAAGCCAACGTAAGATGTTCTAAAATTTACGTAAAAGGTGAAGAAAAAAGACTATGGTTGGAAAAAATGTTACACCGAAAAATTTCTAACGTTGAGGATATAGGCTGCATCAACTTTAAACAAATGGAAATGAAGTAGCCAGAATATTTTTATTGTAATTATCATAATTTTGTTGTTTGCGCATTAAGAAATGCTATTTTACTCTCCAAAGAAATATCTAGTTTTAAATGAACTTTTTCACTTTTTAAAATATTTATACTTAAGAATATATTACTGTATGTATTATTATAAAATTTTATAAAATTTTAAACAATAAATGTTTACAAAATAAAAAAATGTACAAGTGTTTTCTTATTTCAAATACAAACTACATAAAGTGAATAGAAGGAAGTGGGGAGGAGGAGAAGTTAACTTTTTTGCTTACTTGCAAATTTTTACTTTTTGTTTCTCTGCTGATGACTGTACTTAGTTGAAAATCCTCTGCTTTAAAAGAATTGTAGACAAAGAAAATGACTACGTTGCAAAATATAAATGTATTCTACAGAAGCACAAAATATTCCACGCACAAGTTCCCACGATCGCTCATTTATACATTCATACATTCATTTATACATTCATACATTCATTTATACATTCATACATGCACACATACATTTATACATTCATACATACATACATACATACATACAAATATATTTCTTAAACAAATAAACACAATATACAATTACCAGCGACAATCAAGCTGGACCACCCACACACAAGCATTAGGGTGTTCACATACATGAGAACATTTTAGGGGTGTTCACATACATGAGAACATTTTATAAATAAATAAATAAAATAATTAAATAAATTAAATTAATTTATTTAATTATTTTATTTATATACAATTTATTTTATTTATAAACAATTTATTAGCGTGAGGAAATCACACATACACGTTCCCACGATTCATATGAGAATCGCGTAGTAGTCATCAAATATATTTTCTCTGATATTACTGATATAGTATTACGATAACAAATTTATACAGTCTGGCAACACTGGCAATTTTCCCTTTGGAAAAATCATTTTCCCGTCGGCATTAAGAAATATAGTAATCATGCATTGCCGTCGGCATTTGAAAAACATAATCATGCATTGCCGTAGGCATTAGAAAAAATAATGATGCATTGCCGTAGGCATTAGGAAAAATTCATTAATTAGGAAAAATCATCTCATGATTTTCCCGTTGGTATTAGGAAAAATCATTTTCATGATTTCCCTATTGGTATTAGGAAAAATCATTTCATGATGTAGCTTAGCTCATATCTGATGTAGCTTAGATTTAAATGTTAACATATTATCATACACATTAGTCTTATAAAATAAACAATTTTTATAAGTAGCTAAACTATATTTATCTAATATGGCTCTCTTTACCCCCTTCGATTTTTTAACGTCATTTTGATTTTGTACACTGAATGAGTACATTTTTGATCGCAGCCCAACAAATTCTGTCATTATTTTACCGCAATTTTCATCCTTCATCATACCAATGACTTTTTTATTTACTAGTGGAAAATTATAAATATTGTCTGTAGGATAGTCCGATGTATCAAATTGTTCTTGTATGTCATTTTTGATGTCAGCGTAAAAGTCATCCGTTTTTATTGAATATATAAAAGAGTCCGTGTCCATATAGTTCAATGAGAGTTTTGTCTTAAACTTAGGTTGCATGTACCCGTAATGGAAATTATACATTTTCCATTTGGACAGCTCGAGTACACAAAATCCTAAGTAAATTGGTTTATTGTAGCAGGTTTTGACTCTAGTCATTTCGATTGCTACTAGATCTTCAGAAAATATAGATAAACTATGAAAATTTTTTTTGGTATCCAATCTTGGGCCCCCAAACGATTACAATTCGTTCTCTCCCAACTATTAACAATTTTAACATCTCTCCTCTTATCCACATTTTCCATGGTTTTACCATACACTGCATTATTAAGTAGTTTGAAAAAATTTTTATCAAAAGCATTTTTAGCAGTGGCCCTATGTCTGGTATTTAGGTCAATATAGCCTTTTAACCATGGAGATTGTTTAAATGCTAGAATACGATGGGTTTTCTTTAAAACTAAGCCATATTCTAAGCACTGTTTCAGAACTCTAAAGTGTATCACGTATGATTGCTTTGTAGAGAAATCGGTTATCAACTTGCTATACTTCGCTTGCATAACTTTTTTATTTTCAGCGCAAAAAGGAAGGTCATTATGCAAGTCGTGTAAATGAGAGGGATAATCCAACGTGACCTCATATACATAACCGTCTGTTCCATTGTCAGCTATGCTGTTTGGGTCCAGATTCAGCTCGTCTTGCGATAACCATCTGAACCCACCATGAGGAAGATATTCCGACATCGCCCAACCATACAAATTTTTAGCGTCTAAATAGACGAGAAATTCTGAGGGCTTCTCTTTATCGAAATCTTCCAAATATTTGTTATTCGCTTTCGAATATCTTTGACTACACTGTACGATCCCTCCACGTATACCTTTTTTCATAAAATTGTACATGTCTATGTCTGTTAATAATTCTAATTCAATTTTTGTGTATTTGAGCATTGCATCCCAAGAAAGGCCAGGAGCTGTATAATATTGGCATGGATCGAGCTCATAAATACCTTTACAAACTTTTCTAAAGTTCTCGAAAATATCTGTCAGTAAGAGGACATCTGTTTTTAAGTAAAGTTCCATGTAATCTTTCATAGTTTTGCAACCAAAAGTATTCCATACCTCTTCAGCATGTGAGTATTCCTCTAAAGAACACTCTTTATTGTTCAACTTATTAAAGAAATCACTGCGTGAAGGCAGCTGACACTCATCTAATTTTTGGAATGAATTTAGGTACTCATACGGGAAAATACCTTTTTTCTTAATAAGCTGAAATTCTTTTTCTGACTGAAATAAGGACCTTATAGTTTTGAAATCATTATCCGACAAATTGCAGGCTAATGATTCCAAACTCTCAGCCATAAAGCGTATTGTATCAAGAAATCTTATTTCAAGCTTATGGCCATCACTCATTTCTGTAAATTGGGAGAGGGATATATAAAGTACTTTCAGTTGCATTGAAATTTCACCTAGATCTTTAATAAAAAGATGTGAGTCATAATTTGAGTAATTGTGAAAGTAAACTGGTATAAACTTGGGGATTTGGTAATTTAAATTACAGTTATTGTGGGATGCACCTCTATATTTACCACTAATGTGACAATGATCTCTAACGTGATCTTTACCTAGAAATTTTTGGCAAATATGACAATTCACCGCACTATAAAAATTATAAATATCAGAAGGGGATAAAGTATCCATTTGTCTATTATTTACTAAGTGACTATTGTATATATCCTCACAGTCTTTAATTAAATATGATACAAATTTTTTTGAGGCATCTTTTCCTGTGTATATCCTTAATTTATCTAACTTATTGCTATGGAGACACTTAATATAATAACTAAATGCACAAGGAGTGTGCTTTTTGACTAGACTAGTTTTATTACTTACACTATTACTAACTTCTTCCAAGATGCATTCGAAGTCTGCATATACCACGAAGGGTACATCCATTTTTCTTTGATGTCCCTTGAAGCTCAGAATTGCATCCGGACCTGATGGCATAGTTGTAACAATTTTACCGCACTCCGCCTTATGATTTGTCATACCATTTTCGATGTGGGTGTACTGGAGACAGCTGTTGCAGATATATAGCTTATCATGGTGCTGCGTTATCTGATTCCTTAAAAGCCTGTGAATGATAAAAAATAAATAAAAATTTATAAGTTAAATGTACATAGTATAAAGTATATAAACAAGTATATGTATCCTTAAAATAAAAAGTTGTATATTTTTTTAACTTACCTTGATATATTCTTTATCAATATGTAGTGATGACCTGCAGCATTCTCTAAAAGTAGTAAGTTAACGTGGTTCACTTTCTCGTCCTTGGTCACATAATAAGGACCAATGATCTGATCTGCTCCCTCATCATACCCAAATACGTTCACACTTATAGTCGGATTGTTTGCCTCAAACTCTCTGATTTTGTTTAGTGCTAATGGGTAGCTTAAATTTTTGAAATTTAGCGCTACACCATTTCGCGTATCAATTGTCTCTGCAGCAATGTCCTGGATATTATACGAACTGCAACGTTTTGGGTGATCGTATTCTGTGGTATCCATTGCAGCAATCAGACACCACTTGAAGCAATATTCATCATCATTATTTTCAATATTGATGAAGGCAAATCTTCTTACAAGTTTTTCAGGAGTGGATATCCAATTCGAGCCTTTGACGAGCGACGATTTGTTGATGTTGATTTCTGCTCGGACTATGCGTGACAAAGTCCAACCAGAATCTCGCTCTTCAAATTCGGACATTTTGGTTGAAATCTCCTCAACCTGTTTACGTAGTATTTCTTCTATATTGTCTGCCTTCGACAGTAAACTCATTTTGGCTACATGTGATATTATGCACAACTCCAATTCCTCTCCCACAATTTTTATATACTCCGCCACAATACTCACATGAAATTTAATTATTGTATGTTTAGTTAAATTCATTTGAAGTCTCTCCATAAAAATATTTTTGTTTTCCTTAATAAACTCTTCCAAGAGAAGTTGGTCTTTTTTATTTAGAATTGCATATGTGGCGATATGATTTTTGAAGGCTTTCGATATTTTATAATATCTCACATTATTTTCTTCTGTCCTGACATGGGGAGTACTCATTGGAGTTGGCAGAGTTTCTTCTCCTAATTCTTCTACATCTACTTCTCCATCACTTTCCGGTAAAGTTATGTCCATAGCATCGTTGTATAAGGTCCCTCCAAGGATATCCACACCTTGTTGTTGAGCTTGTTGTTGTTGTTGTTGCTGCTCGTGCTGCTGCTGCTGCTCTTGTTGATAAGTAAGAGGTTGCCATTGCATCAAATTGGAATACTGCTGCATTTGGTTATCTGGTGTGACGGGATTATAATTGTAATTTGGATACTCATATTGCATTGGTACTCCTGATCCCAAAAACTGATTATTCCATGACATTGATGTAGGGTAACAGTTAGGCATACCGTATTGTTGATGATTCATTGGTAGTTGATATTGGGGTACTGAAAAGAGGGTTGTTGCTGATGATGAAATGTATTTAGCTGCTGTTGATGATTTTGAAGAGATGACTGCGGTTGCTCTTGATTTCTGTCCCGACTTACGATCTCTTGATCCTGCATACTATGATATTTAACATGGTCCAAAAAGGACTTTTGGTATTTATATACTTTATGACATCTATTACACATATATCCAGAAGAACTCATTTTTAATTAGTTTATGGATTTTCTATTTGAATTTAACAATTGCTGATGATACTACTTGTAAATACAATAAAGTACTGATGTGTTGGTTATAAAAGTTGGCGTATTTATACGAACATTAGTAGCAGTAGCCTTGCGGCATTCATAACTTTTACTTTTTGTTTCTCTGCTGATGACTGTACTTAGTTGAAAATCCTCTGCTTAAAAATAATAGTAGACAAAGAAAATGACTACGTTGCAAAATATAAATGTATTCTACACAAGCACAAAATATTCCACGCACAAGTTCTCACGATCGCGCATATGTATGTACATATGGACATACATACATACATACACATTCATGAATTTCACAATGTTGTGAAATAAATATTTCTTAAACAAATAAACACAATATACAATTACCAGCGACAATCAAGCTGGACCACCCACACACAAGCATTAGGGGTTCATATACATGAGAACATTTTAGGGGTGTTCACATACATGAGAACATTTTATAAATAAATAAATAAAATAATTAAATAAATTAAATTAATTTAATTAATTATTTTATTTATAAACAATTCATTTTATTTATAAACAATTTATTAGCGTGAGGAAATCACACATACACGTTCCCACGATTCATATGAGAATCGCGTAGTAGTCATCAAATATATTTTCTCTGATATTACTGATATAGTATTACGATAACAAATTTATACAGTCTGGCAACACTGGCAATTTTCCCTTTGGAAAAATCATTTTCCCGTCGGCATTAAGAAATATAGTAATCATGCATTGCCGTCGGCATTTGAAAAACATAATCATGCATTGCCGTAGGCATTAGAAAAAATAATGATGCATTGCCGTAGGCATTAGGAAAAATTATCATACATTGCCGTAGGCATTAGAAAAAATAATGATGCATTGCCGTAGGCATTAGGAAAAATTCATTAATTAGGAAAAATCATCTCATGATTTTCCCGTTGGTATTAGGAAAAATCATTTTCATGATTTCCCTTTTGGTATTAGGAAAAATCATTTCATGATTTTACCGTCGGCATACATGTATACTTATGAAATATTAATCTTATGAAACCCCTTAATCCACCCCCCACAAAAAAATCACCCGTTCACACAATTAATGTCACCCAAAAAAAAATCACAAGTTCACTCAAGGGTTAATGTAAACAAAAAACTCCTTATGTAAACAAAAACATCAAAGCGCAGTCGAAAACACACACACACACACATACACACACGTAGGTATCAAATTTCCAAGAATTTTAACATTTTCAAATTTTAATTACCCAAATTTCACAATTTCAGCCACAATTTAACAATTTCAGCCCACAATTTAACAATTTTAATTGGCCTTGAATGCCCAGTTCCCTACTACTCTTGTTATAGTTTCTAATTAATAAAAACTGGACATCACGGCACAATTAATTATGTAAAATTAAATTAAATAAAACTGGACATCACAACATAAGTTTATATTCAATAAATTAAAATAATATAAATAACTAAATATTCACGGTACAACACAAATTATCACAGCTCAGGTTTCAGTTTTTATCACAGACTAGTCAGAGTGTATAGCAATTGAATATTGTAATTTAATGTTGTCTTTGTCTTCTTTGCAGTAGATTAGTAATGGGGACGATAGTCCAAGTTTGGGAATTCAAAACCGGGGATTCATGCTGAGATTTTCTTAGCTATGTGTGTGTGTGTGTTAAAGTTTGATTCTCTGTTTATATCAATGATGTCCAAAAATGTTTTGCAGCTGTATTGGTGAGAAATTTTGAAGCACAGTGTGCTTACGATAAGTAAGCACAACGATTTTATTTAAAATTTAATTACAACAAACTGTTTTGTTTATCAAAAAGAAAATAGAGTGCAGTTCGCACTGAGATGGCTATTTGTTGACTAGGTAAAATGAGAAAGTTTTCAATACATTTTGCTGTTTTAAAATTTATCTTTTAAAAACAAAATACATTGAAAATTTTCCGACTTTATCAAATAAAGAAATAGTAGATTCCTTAATAAAACTCCCATCGGTAAGCCGTCTACTTTACCTATCAATATATAAGGGCACAACGCTGAAAATTTAATTTTTTAAACTGAAATCCAATTTTCTTTCATTATGTTTTTTCACTAACCCTCGCTTTAATTTTTCCTCATCATTATACCTAATCATACTGATATTAAAAGAATAATAATGCCTCTAAATAACATTTTATAATGCCTATTATATGTTTGATAACATAAAAACATTGGGCATTATCAAAAACATTATATATCGAAAAGTATTTTCTTAGGTCTATCATATACTTTACGCACTGTATTTGAAAAATCTCAATACAGCCGCTACGCATGTTCACTCGTTGCGGTCTCATGAACGACTAAATTAAAGAGCATAAAATATAATGAGGTGTGACTTCTAAACAATTGTTTGGTGAAATGGACAGCCATGGTTTATATGTATGTATGTATGTACATATATACATACTTGTGTGTACAGCTTATGTTGTGTTGTAGAGAAATGTTGTGCTTACAGTGGATTTATGGATGCATCTGTGAGTGTTTGTATATATATGTGTGTGTGCATATGTGTTCGTTTTTGTATTTACTTGCGTGTTTTTTGTTGTAGTGCATACTGGCAAATGTAGAGACAAACATTATACCCTGTAGGAAATGTTGATGTTGAAAATGTACTGACTCCCTTTTGACTCTGTAACCAGTACTACTCTATAATTATTCCTCATGCAATGCTTCGTGCTATAGACATAGACTAGACATAGTGACTACTTAGTTCTTATGGGAAAATGGAGACTACCAACCAGACAGTTAGTTACTGGTACATTTCTATAATTTACGTACATACAAATGTATGCATACTGACAAGTTGTTGACAATTCCACCACAAATACGTCATACCTGTTTTCTCTCTTTCTTTTATACTGACGGATAGAAGAAAACTTATTATACTACAATTGTCACTAGAATTTTAGTGTTGACACAAAGGCACTTGGTGCCAGTCTGACTTCACGGTAGTAACAAGGGATCTGTGTGTTTGTGTGTCTGTAGTGATCGTTATTTGATTGACTTTGGCTTGCTCCTCTGAGTTTTCGTTGCTTTGCGTATGTATGATTTTTATTGTATGCATACATTTATTTTTGGGGTGTCTGGGGAAATAATATAAAAGCTGTAGGTAGTGGCAACCCGGATAGATGTTTGGAATTGAGGGGGATAGGGAATGCATTTGGTATTGTATGTATGCATGTTTATGTTGTTGGATTAATGTATGTGATCGTATCTATTTTTGCTTTGAAGAATATTATTGCTTCTATGAAGTACATCAACACTTCTTCATACATATTTACATATATGTGTATATATGTTTTCTACGCTATTGACATTGCTATTCTTATGGAGATAGAAAAATATTGTGTTGGCATAGGTTTTATATGTACAAGTGCATTTCAGATATTAAATATTTTAAGTCCCATCATGTTGACAAGCAGAATTTTATGAATAGGGGTAATTATATTTTTATTTTAGTATATTTTACTTTAACAAAAACTTATAGAGGGACCTGCACTCACGTCATCCGATTCTCATATGAATTGTGGGTATGTGTGTGTGTGTGTGTGTATATGAATTTCATCATATATCGTAATACCATCAAAAAAATTAGATTTGATTACTACTATGCGATTCTCACTATGCGATTCTCACGTAACGTATATAAGTAGAAAAAATAATGTAGATTGTCATCAGTCTGCTCTGATATCTCAACAAGTTTTTTTTTTTTTTTTTTAATACATATATTTATTTATTGTATCTTCAAATATGAACTAACAATAATTATTCAAATCTTAAATCTAAATATAATTAATTAGGCCCGACCAGTGTCGGACATAAACTTAGTGATAGATATTAATAATACATAAGTAGTGATAAGCAAAAACAAAAGTATTTTCAAGCAGTTTCTTCTGGAGTGTTGAGTATTAGAGCCCTTGTGTCCCTCTTTTTTAAGCGGATGTGACCAGTAAAATTCAAGATATTACGAGCAAGCGGATTAGGATGAGACTCGAGTTTTGTAAGATATTTGCCTGCGTATTTTGCAATTTCTTCAGTTACTTCTGGCATATTCAAATCACGATGTAAATTTGAGTTTCTTATGTACCATGGCGCCGATGTTATTATCCGTAAAATTTTGTTTTGCCTTCGTTGAATTTTTTCTATATTTGAAGCTGAAGCAGTACCCCATAGCTGAATTCCGTAGCACCATATAGGTTTTAAAAGCGACTTGTATATCAAAAGTTTACAATCTAGACTGAGGGTTGAATTTCTACCAATCAGCCAATGTATCTGAGTTAGTTTAAGTTTCATTTGCGTTAGCTTAGAGTCAATGTGGTGTTTCCATGTAAGCCTTCGATCAAGGTGTATACCAAGGTATTTCACTTGTAAATTTTGAGGAACAATTTGATTATTGATTGTAATGGGGGAACAAGTGTCTTTTCGTAGGGTAAATGTTACCTGAGCACATTTCTGTTCGTTTACCTTTATTCTCCACCTGTTTAACCATAGTTCTAGCTGGGTAATATGTTGCTGAAGATATCGGGAAGCCTCGTGAGGGTTTTCGTGCATACTAAGGCAGGCTGTATCATCGGCAAATGTAGATGTGTGTATATTACTGCTCAAAGGCATATCACAAGTATAAATCAAATACAAAACTGGCCCCAGTATACTCCCCTGTGGCACACCGGATGAGATTTTTTCAGGCATACTCATAAAGTCTCCTTCCACAACAGTGAATTTCCGGGCAATAATGTAACTTTCCAAAAGATTTAGAATGTTTATCGGTAAATAAGTCTTTAATTTTAAAATTAGGCCTTCATGCCACACTTTATCAAATGCCTGAGAAACGTCAATAAACAGCGCAGAGCAATACTTCTTTTCTTCAAAAGTTTTTCTTATAAATTGAACCAATCTATGAGTTTGTTCAATGGTGCTATGCTGACTTCTAAAACCAAATTGATGGTCCGGTATGCACTCATTATCAGTTAGAATTGGGGACAATTTTATCATGAGTAACTTTTCGAAGAGCTTTGACATTGTTGACAGTAAACTTATTGGCCTATATGACTCAGCCTTGGTAAGATCTTTGCCCGGCTTTGGAATCATTTTAACCTTGGCAAGCTTCCAGCTGTTTGGATAATATTCCAGACGTAAAATGGCATTAAAAATGAATAACAGGATTCTAATTGCAATACGAGGCAACTTCATCAGCATCTGGTTACTAATTTCATCAATACCCGGAGCTTTTTTCGGGTTGAGTTCACCAATTAGTTTTTGTACATCACGCGTCTTAAATTTTATGGGTCGAGGGGGTAGCGCAACTACACTCGGCAAATCAACAGCACCAGTACATGAGTTTGGGGTAAATACGGATTTTAAATGCTCAGCAAATAATTTACCTTTTTCACAGTCGTTTCTTGCCCAATCTCCGGTAGATGTGCGCAGAGGTGGTTTAAACTCGACGGGTGTTTTAAGCTTTCTAGCAGCGCGCCACAAAGAGTAATTAGATGCTGGTGTGACATCAAGACCTTCCAGATAATTTTTAAGAGATGCAGTTTTTTCAAATGCAAGCAACTCTTGGAGTCGTTTAGTGCACTCTTTAAACCTAGTTTTATGTTGAGGTGATCTGTGCTGTTGCCATTCCCTTCTAGCTCTTCTTTTTTCACACACGAGACGTTCAATATCAGTAGAATAAATTCTATTAAACCCAGTCTGCGGATGGGAGGTAGTGGCATGTTCAGCAGCCTGTTTAATATTTTCATTAAGGTTGGCAATATTAGATTCAATATCATCGGGTGTTCTTAGCGTAATATTTTCTGTGCAATGAGTACTAAGATATTTTTTGAATCCCAGCCAGTTAACACGATTTATCATCTTCACATAAGGATGAGGTAAGTCACTTCTTAATGGGCTACAAATTGAAACGATCGTGGGAGAGTGGTCGGACGAGAGATCTAGAGAAGCTTCAACTTGAATTAAATCCCTAGAAATATTTTTCATGACGCCAAAATCTATAACATCCGGAATTTTTTGTATGTCAGTAGGCCAGTAAGTGGGCTCTCCACTTGAAATGACGTCCAAGCCTATTTTTGAAATTGTATTGAACAAAGCTCTTCCTCTAGGTGTAATAAGGCGCGAACCCCAGAACGTATGTTTGGCATTATAGTCCCCAGCTGCTACGAAACAAGGGCCAAGAGATTTGAAGAAATCCTCGTATTGATCTTCAGTAATTGCGAATCTGGGAGGGGAGTAAATTGATGATATTACAAAATTAGTGCAAAAATTTTCAATACAAATATTCGTTGCTTGTAGATGTTCTTCAGAAATGTTGTCAATAATATAATGCTTGAGTCTTGACCTTATTAGAATTGCTGATCCACCGCATGCTCTTCCTCTTGGGTCCTTTGAATCATATAAGGTGTAGCCTGAAATTTTAAAAATACTTCTCGAAGTCAAATGAGTCTCTGAGACCAACATTATATCAATATTTTTTCCGTGAGGAAGTGCTCAAGTTCATTTTTATGTTGGCGAATGCCGTTTGCGTTCCAGAAACATATTTTTAACGTGTTCATGGTTTGTTAACTAATGCTTGAAGCAGTGTATTCTGCATTCGCAGCATTTCTTGCATCATGCTAGTCATATTTGTTGTAAAATTATTTATAGTTTGCACCAGATTTTCAATAGTAGCTTCAAGGCGATTGAAATTAAAGCTAGAGTTTGTATTTGTTGAATTATTTGGTGGTGAAACATTTTGAGTAGGAATAAAATTTGTCTTAGCAGCATCGGCATACGATACATGGGAAGTAACTGGTTGGCTCACTTGCGCAATAGTGGCGGATAAAGCGTTTGCTGATTGGGCTGGAGCTAATTTTGGTTTTTGCCCCATTAGTCTTTTTGACGAAAGAGTACACAGGACAACCTCTGTAGTTAGCGGTGTGATTACCTCCACAATTGCTGCATTTTTTATTACTTTGATTTTTTGACTTATTGCAACTAGCAGTGCCGTGTAATTCGCCGCACACAACACAAACAGTAGGTAAATTGCAGTAAGTTTTAGTATGGCCATATTATTGACAATTATGGCACTGTACGGGATCTCAACAAGTGACAACCTATTTTCCCAACCAAAATTTCTAAAGTGATTGAAATCCAAAAACTATAAAAGTGCTAGAACTAACTACTGTTTGTTAAACAAGTTTACAGTGTATAAAAAATAATTAAATAAATTGCTTATAACTAAAATAAATTTCTTATAAATAAAATAATTAAATAAATTGTTTATAAATCAAATAAATAAATTAATTAATAAACAAATAAATAATTAAATAAAATGAATACTACAAGTTGTACCATCTGCAATAAGGTCTTTATGACTCAAACAAAAGTAAATCAGCATATAGAAACGCACTCATATGCTTACCTAGTAATGCTTGGAACTAGTAAGCTAAATCTTCAAAACAAATATTGTAAGGATTGTGATGAGATAATCCCATTAATTGGTTATATGGCTCATGTCAGAACCACAAAACATAAAAACAGTTGTCAGCAAGAACGGATTGGAGATTTTCTCACTAAAAGAGTAAGCAACTTCAATGGGACGATCGGGACATATATGCTACTCAACAAAAATGTGGGTGTCTTGTTTCCGGAGGAGTTTCTGAAATCTAGCAAGAGCTCCATAGTACAACAACTCAATGAACATAGTAGGATACATACTACATTTAAATTTAATATGGAGCTCATATGTGATTATATGAAGATGTTTAATGATGAGATGAATGTTTCCCAACTTGTACATATTTCGAAAATGATGTTGGTGACTTTGTCTGATGACATAGAGGATATGTCCAAGAAACAAGCCGGGGAGCTAAGAGCCAAACTGAAAGAATTTGAAGAGAGGAATAGCGGATGGACATTGATTTCAATAAATTCCCTTGAAGTTAATATAAACAAGGCGTCCATAATAAGAGATTGAGCTCTATCCCTCTCCCAAAAAATATTGCAGCCAAGCATGCATGCATAAATATCGAAAACAATGATATTTTTTGCTTTAATTGGTGTCTCATTGCGGCTTTGTACACAAATAGCGGTCAGAATTCTAAACAACGGAAAAACTTTAAAAACTATAATATAACAAACATTTCTGATGAGAATATTAATTTAGGAGCAATTGCGTTAAATTTTGAAGGCCTAGAGTTTCCACTCCCATTGAAGCAGATAAAACAATTGGAAAATCAAAATGATCTGAACATCAATGTATCTGGCTATAATGGCGCATCGGTTATAGGACCATATTAAATAACAAAAGGAGAAACACACATTCATATTAATATCTTATTGCTCCAGTCCAATTAAAGCTTCCACTATGTACTCATCAAGGATATATTAAAGTAAGTTTCATTTGTGCATTTATGAAAAATCTGCTTTCATCTCTATTTAAAAAGTTACTTCTTATTGTTATATTTATTTATATCTTATTGGTATTTTCTATATTTTCTTCAGACTCCTTCGTTCCAGCATAACATCGCATAATCATAAGATCATGATATGCAACACCTGCCTATATCATACACATGATGATTATGTGTATAATCATCATAAAAATTTTTGTAGGAAAAAAGTCATCAGAATGCCAGAAGATGAATCTATTATCAAGTTTAAGAACTACTACAAACAGTTAGATGTACCATTCGTAATCTACGCGGACTTTGAGTCTATTTTAGAAAAAGTTGATAATGTTGTAAGTAAAACCACCACAAATGTACAGAAACATAATGCTTGTGCATTCGGTTATTTTATTAATTGTAGTTTCAAGAGAGAAAATAATTTATATAGATATTATTTTGGTGAAGATTTGGCTAATATATTTATCAAAAATATTGTTGAAGATTGTAGAGATATTTATTTAAATTATTTACTTAAAGTTAAGAAAATGTTCATAACCCCAATAGAAAAGCTAAATATAATAATGCAAAAAATTTTCATATATGTAAGAAAATATTAAATAACGATAAAGTTAGCGGTCATTGTCATCTTACGGGCAATTATCGTGGGGCAGCTCATAGCGAATGTAATTTGAATTATAAAACACCTCATTTTATACCGATTATCTTGTATAATCTTTCCGCATATGATATACATTTATTTTTCAAAGAACTATCTTCTATAAAATATTCTACAATAAAAGTGATTCCCCAGAACACAGAGTTATATTTCTCTTTAAATGTTCATCAGATTAGATGAAAAATATGGATTCAAAATAAGATTTATAGAGTCGTTTAGATTTATGGCTTCGAGTTTAGATACGTTAGCGAAAAATCTTGATAGCAATGATTTTAATACTATTCGGTCATGTTTCGTTGATGAAGCTCATTTCAACCTGATTAGAAGAAAGGGTGTATTTCCATACTCTTACATGGATTCCATGACTAAGTTTAAGGAAATTAAACTCCCTAGTAGAGAAGAGTTCTTCAATATTCTAACGACTGAAGAATGTGATGTAGTCGAGTATGAACATGCTCAAAAAATATGGAGAGAGTTTAACTGTAAAACCCTCCTTGACTATACTGAACTCTACTTAAAGACAGATGTTCTTCTTCTAACTGACGTGTTTGCAAATTTTAGAAAAATTTTTAGAGATATATACGATTTGGACCCCTGCCACTATTATACAGCACCAGGCTTATCTTGGGATGCAATGTTGAAAACCACAAAAGTTTCACTGGAACAGTTTACTGATTCCGAAATGTATATGTTTAAGCACAACGGAATTAGAGGCGGACTAGTTCTATGCTCGCAAAGATATTCGAAGGCGAATAACAAATATTTGGAAGATTTTGATGCATCAAACCCATCAGAATTTCTTGTATATTTAGATGCTAACAATTTGTATGGTTGGGCGATGTCTGAATATCTTCCTTGCGGTGAATTTGAGTGGGTATGTGATACTGATTTTGATGTTAAAAAAATTTCTGATACTGCAGAGTATGGATACATTTTGGAAGTGGATATAGATTATCCCGATTGCATGATCTACACAATGATTTGCCACACATATTTACAAACTTAAGTTCACTACTACTTACTTAAGTTTGTAAATATTTATTTATACTTAAAATATCTATATCAAGTCAAATATGAATATCTGAAGAAATTAATTTCATCAATTAAAGGTTCAATGATTTAATTATAATATTTAACGCTGTTGTGCATGAAAAGCAAAATAATATACGTGTATATTTTTGTATTGGCCGACATAAGAATGATGACTCATTCTGCTTGTGCTAAACTTATACCATAATTCGCAAGCATTTAATAAAAGACAATGCAAATGTTATTATAATGTTTAAGTAAGATGAAAAAAAAAATGAAGCATGTTTATAGTGATTATGTTGTCAGTAATATGAATTTCAAAAAGTTTCAAGAAATTTGTATAGTGTTGGAAGCATAAATATTGATTTTTAATGATAATCAAATATACTTATTTAAGCGATAATCGTTATAGAAAACAATTTAAGTATATCATAACTATATAAGTAACTGTTCATAAAAATATACTTTAATTATTAATCTAACTTTAAACTTGATACATCTATTTGCTATAACCTCATCTGAAAACCGGACCAGGGACCGATAAGCTGATCTGAAAACCAGACCAGGTCCTGATAAGCTGATTTGAAAACAGACCAATTCCTGATAATCTGATCTGAAAACCAGACCAGGTCCTGATAAGCTGATCTGAAAACCAGATCAGGTCCTGATAAGCTGATCTGGAAACCAGATCAGGTTCTGATAAGCTGATTTGATAGCTGATACCTGTTCTAATAGCTTATACCTGTTCTGCTATTTGCTATTAGCAAACATGTATGAGATGATGTTAAAGTGTTTGGTGTTGATAAGAAAGTATCTAATGAAATTTAATGGAATTTCATAATATTGTGAAATTCAACTCCTCTTGTGTAGAACCTTTCAAAGATAACAAAACTGTGCATGTTTTAAGCGATATGCAAACAAACAACAAAAATTTGCAAATAAACAAAAATAAACATTTTTTGATCTAGTGAAGTAAAGCTAATAGCTATGCAAAATATAAAAATGTAGACATTTGTAGTTAAAATTTCTATTTAGTAAATTTAAGCTGAAATAAAAACCATTTACATATTTTATTATTTTTTCAATATTTTATTTAACAGTTTTTCTTAAAAATCTTAGTACTAATACAAATTCATCTCTATGTATAAATAAAAATATACAGATATAAAAGAGAAAAAAACATCATTAATCTAATATTTTATTTTTATTTACAAATAATTTAGGTATAGGTAAAAAGATAAAAGTTTTAAACCATTAAATTTTAACATGCTTTTGGGTGAATAAAATACTAAAATTAATAGATACATTCATAAACAAATAAGTAAATAATAAATAAATTAATAAATAATTAAATAAATACAATTAGTACAAAATTAAATTCTCGTTGTCATATTACATGCAATTTAGTAGGAATCATTCTATTCTACATCCATTGTTTCATTGTTTCGGTCTATGTAATGTCCCCAAGCGCGCGTTTTTATTTTATCTTTCATTATATTTCTTTTATCATCAGAAAAGCTTAGTGCTATTTTATGTAGTTTTTGGGTATATAGTTGATGTGGTTTAGATCTAAACAAAAACATTTCATCCGAGATAATTTTGGATTCGAATAAGCAACTTTTGTAATCATTAATGGACAACTTTTTAATTACAGACTTTTTGACCCCTTTTGATTTTTTAACAGCTTCCGAGCGAAGAGTCGACAGAGAATATATTTTTTCTCTTAAACCAACAAACTCTGTCATTATATTCCCATTGTGTTCATCTTTCATCATTCCTAAAACCTTCTTATTGAGTAGCGGCAAACGAAATTGATTATCTATAGGATATTCTGACGTATCAAAATTCAAACTAATATCATTACGGATGTCATCGAAAAAACCATCAGTTTTAATTGAATAAATAAATGAGTCAGTATCCATATAGAGAAATGTTCTCTCCAAATTTAGGCTTCATGAAGCCATAATGGAAGTCACACATTCTCCACTTCGATAACTCCAGTACTGTGAAACCAACATATATGGGTTTATCATATAGTTGTTCCATTTTTTCTAACTCTACCGCGTACATATCATCAGAAAATTTTTTCAACTGCTTAAAATTTGGTTTCGCAATTAATGCTCTGAGACCTAAATGATTCCTGTTTGTTGTTTCCCAAGATAACGTAATTCTAATGTCCCTACGTTTTTCAATGTTTTCCATTGTCTTCCCGTAAACAGCATTGTTTAAAAGTTTGAAGAAATCTTTTTCAAAATTATTTTTAGCATTTGTCCTATGAAATGTGTTTAAGTCAATATATTTTTTAAGCCAAGGGGATTGCTTAAATCTGAGTATTCTATGGATTTGTTTTAAGATGAGGCCATTTGAAATGGCTTGTTTTAAAATTCTATAGTGTATGGTTTAATTTGTTTTTGAGTGTAAGTCTGCAATTAATTTTTTGATTTTGGATCCCTCCAGGGCCTTATTTTGGGGACAAAATGGCAAATCATTGTGTAGATCATGCAATCGGGATAATCTATATCCACTTCCAAAATATACCCATACTCTGCAGTATCAGAAATTTTTTTAACATCAAAATCAGTATCACATACCCACTCAAATTCACCGCAAGGAAGATATTCCGACATCGCCCAACCATACAAGTTGTTAGCGTCTAAATATAGAAGAAATTCTGATAGTATTGATGCATCAAAATCTTCCAAATATTTGTTATTCGCCTTCGAATATCTTTGCGAGCATTGAACTAGTCCGTCTCTAATTCCGATTTGCCCGTAAGATGACAATGATCTCTAACTTTATCGTTATTTAATATTTTCTTACATATATGACAATTTTTGCATTATTATATTGAGCTATTTTTATTGGGGTTATTAACATTTTCTTAACTTTAAGTAAATAATTTAAATAAATATATGTACAATCTTAAAAAATTTTTTTAATAAATATATTCGCTGAATCTTTACCAAAATAATGTCTATATAAATTATTTTCTCTCTTGAAACTACAATTAATAATTCTTAAACTTGATAATAGATTCATCTTCTGGTATTCTGATGACTTTTTTCCCACAAAAATTTTTATGATGATTATACACATAATCATCATGTGTATGATATAAGCAGGTGTTGCATAGCATGATCTTACTTCTGTGTGATGTACGAAGGATTCTGAAGAAAATATAGAAAATACCAATACGATATAAATAAATATAACGGAAAAACTTTAAAATAGTTTTTAAAGTTTTTCCGTTGTTTAGGATGCAGACCGCTATTTGTGTACAAAGGCGCAATGAGACACAATTTAAAGCAATAAATATCATTGTTTTCGATATTTATGCATGCACGTTTTATTGCAATATTTTTTGGGAGAGGGATAGAGCTCAATCCTCTTATTTTGGACGCCTTGTTTATATTAACTTCAAGGGAATTTATTGAAATCAATGTCCATCCGCTATTCCTCTCTTGAAATTCTTCCATTTTGGCTCTTAGCTCCTCGGCTTGTTTTTTGTACATATCCTCTATGTCATCAGACAAAGTCACCAACATAATTTTCGAAATATGTACAAGTTGGGAAACATTCATCTCATCATTTACCATCTTCATGTAATCACATGTGAGCCTCATATTTAATTTAAATGTAGTATCCTATTACGTTCATTGAGTTGTTGTACTATGGAGCTCTTGGTAGATTTCAGAAACTCCTCCGGAAACAAGAGGAGCATATATGTCTCGATCCTGCCATTGAAGTTGCTTGCTCTTTTAGTGAGAAAATCACCAATCCGTTCTTGCTGACAACTGTTTTTATGTTTTGTGGTTCTGACATGAGCCATATAACCAATTAATGGGATCATCTCATCACAATCCTCATAATATTTTTTGGAAGACTTAGCTTACTACTTCCAAGCATAGGCTTCGATTGGTTAGCATATGAGTGCGTTTCCATATGCTGATTTAATTTTGTTTGAGTCATAAAGACCTTATTGCAGATGGTACAACTTGTAGTATTAATTTTATTTAATTATTTATTTGTTTATTAATTAATTTAATTATTTTATTTATAAACAATTTATTTAATTATTTTATTTATAAAAAATTTATTTTAGTTATAAACAATTTATTTAATTATTTGTTATACACTATAAACTTGTTTAACAAACAGTAGTTAGTTCTAGCACTTTTATAGTTTTTGGATTTTAATCACTTTAGAAATTTTGGTTGGGAAAATAGGTTGTCACTTGTTGAGATATCAGAGCAGATTGATGACAAGCTACATTATTTTTTCTACTTATATACGTTACATGAGAATCGCATAGTAGTAATCAAATCTAATTTCTCTGATGGTATTACGATATATGATGAAATTCGTATACGCACACACACACACCTACGTGAGTGCAGGTCCCTCTATAAGTTTTTGTTAAAGTAAAATATACTAAAATAAAAATATAATTACCCCTATTCATAAAACTCTGCTTGTCAACATGATGGGACTTAAAATATTTAACATCTGAAATGCACTTGTACATATAAAACCTATGCCAACACAATATTTTTCTATCTCCATAAGAATAGCAATGTCAATAGCGTAGAAAACATATATACACATATATATAAATATGTATGAAGAAGTCTTGATGTAATTCACACAAGCAATGATATTCTTCAAAGCAAAAATAGATACGATCACATACATTAATCCAACAACACAAACATGCATACACACAGGGTGTGCCAAAAGTTACCATGGGAATTAAAAGTTTAATAACTTTAGTTTTTTAGTTATTTTTTATTTCTTTTTCTCAGATTATATAATATACAAAATGGAAATTTTTTTACACTAAGTATGAAAAATAATGTCTCTTAAATGACCATCATTTTCAGCTGCGCACTGATGGGCTCGTTTTAGAGCATTTTCCATAACATCTTTCAAAATTTGTGACTGTAGCGTTCGAATTTCTGCAACAATGTTTGCCTTGAGTTCAAGGATTGTCTCTGGCTGGTTCACATACACTCGCTACTTCAAATAACCCCAAAGAAAATAGTCGCGTGCTGTCAAAACTAGCGATCGCGCTGGGCCAAATTATTTCCGAATTTCTGGAAATTATTCGCTCTCCAAAAATTTGACTTAAAAGTGCCATTTTGTCTCGGGCAGTGCGGGCAGTGGCTCTGTCCTGCTGAAACCACATACCAGGTCTGTTTTCAAGAGCAAGACGTAAAAAATTTTCTATCATAAACCGATACCGCTCTCCATTTACGGTTACAGCACTTCCATCTTCATTCTCGAAGAAGTAAGGCCCAATGATATTTTCAGATGTGATCCCACACCATATTGTGGGGTGCAATTGGCGTTTATGAATGGCTCTTGGATTTTCAGAACCCCAGAACCTACAGTTATGCTTATTAACAAAGCCATTCAAATGAAAATGAGCTTCATCACTCATAATCATAATCGCCCATCAGTGCGAAGCTGAAAACGGTGGTCATTTAAGAGACATTATTTTTCATACTTAGTGTAAAAAAATTTTCTATTTTGTATATTATATAATCTGAGAAAAAAAATTTCAAAAAATTAATAAACGAAAAAGTTATTAAACTTTTAAACCCCATGGTAACTTTTGGCCCACCCTGTACATTACCAAATGCATTCCCTATCCCACTCCATTCCAAACATCTATCAGGGTTGCCACTACCTACAGCTTTTATATTATTTCCCCAGAGACCCCAAAAATAAATGTATGCATACAATAATAATCATACATACGCAAAGCAACGAAAACTCAAAGGAGCAAACCAAAGTCAATCAAATAACGATCACTACAGACACACAAACACACTGATCCCTTATTACTACCCTGCAGTCAGACTGGGACCAAGTGCCTTTGTGTCAACACTAAAATTCTAGTTACATTTGTAGTATATTAAGTTTTCTTCTATCCGTCAGTATAAAAGAAAGAGAGAAAACAGGTATGACGTGTTTGTGGTGGAATTGTCAACAACTTGTCAGTATGCATACATTTGTATGTACGTAAATTATAGATATGTACCAGTAGCTAACTGCCTGGTTGGTATGTCTCCATTTTCCCATAAGAACTAAGTAGTCACTATGTCTAGTCTATGTCTATAGCACGAAGCATTGCATGAGGAATAATTATAGAGTAGTACTGGTTACAGAGTCAAAAGGGAGTCAGTACATTTTCAACATCAACATTTCCTACAGGGTATAATATTTGTCTCTACATCTGACAGTATCCACTACAACAAAAAACATGCAATTTAATACAAAAACGCACACATATGCACACACACATCCATACACATATACAAACACTCAAAGATACATCCATAAATCCACAAAGTTTCTCTACAACACAACAAAAGCTGTACACACAAGTATGTATATACATACATACATACATATAAACAGCGAATCAAACTTTAACACACACACACACATAGCTAAGAAAATCTCAGCATGAATCCCCAAAATCCCCCATATGCATAAGGGTTGCCAGTATTTATCTTTTTTCCCCGGTTTTGATTTCCCAAACTTGGACTATCGTCCCCATTACTAATCTACTTGTATTCATTGTCTGTTTGATCCGTTCTTGTAATTGTAGGCTCGCTAAAGTGTAACGTTTGTTGTGTTTTACTTCTCCGTCTAAAATTTTAACATTTTGAAAGAATATGTTGTGTCCACTCTCCTTTACATGTTGAGATAGATCCGTGCTTTCTCTCCCCTTCTCAACATCGGCTACAAGTTCAGATATTATTGTTTCTAGTCTTATTTTTGTTGTTCCCACGTATATTTTGTTGCATTTTTCTGTATCGTTTCCATCACATTTAATTTCGTAAACAACACTGTCAATTTTCATCTTATTTATTTTTGTTTTTTTTGCGCGTGAATAGGTGCCTAGCGGTGTGGTTGGATCTGTGTGCTATTTTTGTTTTGTCATCGCTTATGAACTTTTGTAAAAATCTGCTTTCTGTAAGTTTTGGTATGTATGGTACACTGTGAAAAATAGTATCCTCTTTTTGTTGAGTTGTGTTTTTATTATTTTTAATTTTAACTGTTTCATTTAGTAATGTATTTATAACTTTCAGGGAATAATTGTTGTTTGCTAGTATTGTTTTTAGTTTATTTATATTTTCTTTTTTGAATTTTTCATGTCTTAAGTTCAGTACTTTTTGCATTAGATTTGTTGCCGTATTTAGTTTCATTCTTTTGGGTTGCGTAGAATAGTAATTTATTATTCTTCTTGTAGATGTTGTTTTTGTATACCAATTTGTTATTAATTTATTGCTAGTTTTGATAATTTTCATATCAAGGTAGGGTAACTCCATGTCAATTTCCTTCTCCATTGTAAATTGTATCTTATTGCGATACTTGTTCAATAGTTATAAAATTATTCCTTCATCATTTTGATTTATTACTGCAAACAGGTCGTCAACGTATTTTGTTATGTATTTTATTTTCACGCTCTTTTCAGTCAATTTACTAATTACTTCGTCTAAAAGGGTATCGAGCACTATGTCTGCAATTGTCGATGATAGTGGATTGCCCATGGGCATACCATATGTTTGATTGTAAAATATTCCGTTAAAAGTAAAATAATTATTATCATTTAAACAAAATTGCAGTATTTTAAAAAAATGTTGTTTTGGTATATTTGTGTTCATTTTAACTGTATCCCATTTGGCAAATGGATTGGTATATTTGTGAACAGTGATACGACATCAAAAGAGACTATAATATCATCTTTTTCTATTATTATATTCGTTAGTTCTTCTTTGAGTTGCGTTGAGTTTTTTATATTGTATTTTGGGGAAATTAAGTTTTTTAAGATTTGGCCTACGAATTTTGATAATTGATAGCATGGTAATTTTAGCGATGAGAATATTGGTCGTAATGGGATGTTGTCTTTGTGGATCTTTGGGTGTCCATATAGTTCTGGCGCTGCAGCCGTGTATGTTGTCATTATTGTTTTTTCGTATTTTGAAATGTGTCCATTTTACATTATTTGCGCAATTATGTTATTATTTTTACGTTGTAGTTTTTCAGTGGGATCTTCTCTTGTTGCTTTGTAAGTATTTTTGTCACTCAAAAGTGTTTGCATTTTATTCAAATAGTCATCCCTATACATAACAACTGTGTTGTTTTCTTTATCAGCCAATGTTATTAAAATGTTATGTTTATTACTATTGATTATATCTTTTGTCTCCCCATAAATGCCCAGTACAAATTTTTCTCTTTCGCTATTTCTCAGGTTTCTTTTATAGTTTGAAATTCTGTTAGCTATTTTGGATCTTGTGATTTCCTTTTCCGTATCATCTTTTATGTGTTGAACCCACTGTTCCAAGTCTGCAATAAGTGGTATTGCTCTAAATTTTTTCTTATTCACTGTTAGTGCGAACTTATTTCCTAACGATAATAACCATTTACATTCCCTATTAAAATCAATATCTGTCATATTAAGAAACCAGTCTTCTTTGTATATTAAATTAAGTCGTTCAAATGTATTTCTTTTTAACTGCTTAATTTTTGTTTGATGTGTTTCATTTATTTTCCTCTTTATATTATAAAATTTGTCCCATTGTTCTTTCTTAAATTGTGACCATTCCTTTTCTTCCAATGTATTACATAATTTCCTGTTTATTTTGTCTATGTTTTCTTTATTATATATATGTCTCTTTTATTTCAGTTTTCAAAAGTTTTGTTTGTAAGTTAGTCTCTATTTCTTTTATTTTCTTTAATGCTGTTTTTGTTTTGAACAGTTTTTTGAGTTGATACGTTGAGTTTGTTATATGGTTCGGCTTTATACCAAAACGTCTGCAGTCCTGTAAAAACTTTAACCTTTCTGATTGTTTTGCTAATCTTTCCACTTCTCTACTGTATTCTTTAAGTAAACTGCTCGTACTTGTTTTGTATTGTGTCTTAATATATTGGAAAAAGTTTTGCATGTTGATTTATTTGTATAGAATATTTATTTATTTATTTATTTAAGAAATACTTTACAAAGTAAATTTGCTTATTGTTGCACAAATATGGGCGGGGTAGCTACACCATATGCCCAAGATGTTATTAATAGTTTTTCAAAGAGGCTTTGTGACTGACTGTTGTACAGAATATATTTTTATTTTTTAATCTAAAATCCTTTTTTGTGTGTTCACTTACGGCAGGCCTACCGTAACCCCTAGTAATACTAAAAGAATTCATTGGTCAAAAAACACCGCTAACACTCAAAATTGAACTGGTAGGCCTGCCATAAGTGAACACACATAAAAAAATTTTAGATTAAAAAATATCAGGATACAATAATACAGGTAGCCGGAAATCTACAACAAATTTACAATAAATAAAACAACAGGACTTTTAATTGCTGTTTTGTGATGACAACTGTCAAAAAACCAAGAGAGAACAAGAAACATGTACTTGCGATTTCTCTTGAGCTTTATTTGTATTAGTACAGTTTTAATAGGCACCATGCACGTGTATTGGTAAAACATGATTGTATGTTTTCTTGTATTTGCAAAGCTGGATTGTATTAGTACATTTTAATAGGAACTGTTACAGTTTAATAGGAACTGTATTGGTAAAACCTAAACAACAATTGGCAGACCACATCACGAAACAAACTCCATCCGCTGGCGCTTCGAGGTTACCTGTATTATTGTATCATGTACACTATCAACCATTTTGACAATACTTTACTGGAAATATTCAATTTCTTTACTGGAAATTCATACATACATATATTACATCTTAAATCCTTTCTTGGTTTTCGTGTCAATGTTGCTCAAGTCGACACGACCCGAACACACGAAATCAGGTTTTTTGTTACGAACACTTTGTGTTGAATCGTCCGTGTTTGTATCATGAAAAAATACGACTCGCATACATACATCAATTTTTTAAGGCAGAATTATACATCTGTAAATGTAGGACTGTAAATGTACCTAACTGACATGTAACATAACTGTAACGTCCGAACCTGCAAAAATAGAATTTCATTAAGGGGTTACGTGACGTTCGTAGACAATGTTCGTAGACAATGATTTATGTATATTGAATATGAGTGTGTCACAATAGTCCAATTGTGGTACTTTTGTTTCTTATAATAATTTAAGGTTTTGAATTGCTAAATTTGTATACGTACATGGCATATTTAATAAATTTAGTTTTAAACAAACTTTTTTATTTATAAAATTGAACTAGAGACTGTCAATCGTATATGTTTATTTTTTTGTTTATATACATACATGCGTATATGTGTTTATACATATGAATACATATATGCATATGCATAAACACATGTATATGTACATATGTGTGTATGTATGAATATATAAAATATATATATGTACTCGTATGTGCGTATAAACATACATTCGCGTACAAAAAGCTATTTTTATTTAATAATAATACCAATAAATATAATAATATATACGTATAATCACAACAATAATAATGATAGTAAGAATATAAATATTTTTATAATTACAATACTTTGTAATATTTGTATGTATGTGCATATAAAACTAAAATTTCGTACTTTTTCCACACAATCAAAAATAATGTGAAGATATTATGTTCTCTTGTGAAAATACATAGATGCATACATATTTATACCTATGTTTATTGTTTGTGATTAAAAACAAATTATTTGAGAAGTTGCAAATATTTTAAGAAAAGTGTAAAACAAGAAAGTGAAGATAGAGTAAGATTTTTATATGATCGAGGTGATACTGAAAGCATAGACATTCCTGAAAATTAAAAGGAGCCAAGTACTTCGTCTTTCTGGTGAAGTTGGTCAAAATCTATTCGTTTAATATACAACGACAAATGCAGGGTGGGCCAAAAGTTACCATGGGGTTTAAAAGTTTAATAACTTTTTCGTTTATTAATTTTTTTAAATTTTTTTTCTCAGATAATATAATATACAAAATGGAAAATTTTTTTCACTAAGTATGAAAAATAATGTCTCTTAAATTACCACCGTTTTCAGCTTCGCACTGATGGGCTCGTTTTAGAGCATTTTCCATAATATCTTCCAAAATTTCTGCAACAATGTTTGCCTTGAGTTCAAGGATTGTCTCTGGCTTGTTCACATACACTCGCTACTTCAAATAACCCCAAAGAAAATAGTCGGGTGCTGTCAAAACTGGCGATCGCGCTGGGCCAAATTATTTCCGAATTTCTGGAAATTATTCGCTCTCCAAAAATTTTACTTAAAAGTGCCATTGTGTCTCGGGCAGTGCGGGCAGTGGCTCCGTCCTACTGAAACCACATACCAGGTATGTTTTCAAGAGCAAGACGTAAAAAATTTTCTATCATAAACCGATACCGCTCTCCATTTACGGTTACAGCACTTCCATCTTCATTCTCGAAGAAGTAAGGCCCAATGATATTTTCAGATGTGATCCCACACCATATTGTGGGGTGCAATTGGCGTTTATGAATGGCTCTTGGATTTTCAGAACCCAAGATCCTACAGTTCTGCTTATTAATAAAGCCATTCAAATGAAAATGAGCTTCATCACTCATAATCATAATCGCCCATCAGTGCGAAGCTGAAAACGGTGGTCATTTAAGAGACATTATTTTTCATACTTAGTGTAAAAAAATTTTCCATTTTGTATATTATATAATCTGAGAAAAAAAATTTCAAAAAATTAATAAACGAAAAAGTTATTAAACTTTTAAACCCCATGGTAACTTTTGGCCCACCCTGTATTACGGTTAAAGGGTTGAGCATTAGAGTTGCTATTAAAATTATTATAAAATAATAATATTTTTAAGACCTCTAGGCTCATTTTCGCTTTACAAAGATGTTCTATTTCAAAAACACAACTAGTTTTTTCCAACAGGCTGAAACTCGCCATCAAAAAAAAAATTGATTAGAATAGTTTCAACGAAATCATTACAAAAATCTTGGATTAATTAACACATTTCTATGTATTTTATATATTATTTACTTATAAGCTCTTAAAAACTCATATGTACACAAAAGTACATATGTATGTACATAGATATATATTTATATCAATCAAAATTAATTCCACGATTTTAAATATTATACAGGGTGTTTTTTTAGAGGTATAGAACTTCGAATTGAAATAAAACACAAGAAAATCGTTTTAATGTCCATCAATTTGGCTTTATTGGAAGGATAATTTTATGCCATTAACGTTTAAATATGATTTCGGGCATGTGGCCGCCGCGGTTGGCTCGAATAAAGCCAATTCTACAGGTCCAATTTTCAACCACTTTTTCGAGCATATGGGGCCGTATGTTGGTAATAACGCCACGAATGTTGGCTTCCAAGTCCCCTAACGTTTTTGGTTTGTTGGCGTAGACGAGCGACTTCACATATCCCCAAAGAAAATAATCCAATGGTGTCAAATCACACGATCTTGGTGGCCAATTGACAGGTCCATTCCGCGAAATTATGCGCTCATCGAATGTTTCCTTCAATAAATCGATTGTGACGTGCGCTGTGTGGCATGTAGCGCCGTCTTGTTGGAACCACAACTCATCCACATTCATGCCATCCAATTCGGGAACAAAATAGTCGGTAGGTGGCGAATCGATTCATTCGGGTCCTCTTCAACACTTTGCTCTACAGCGGCAATTGTTTCTTCGGTGCGCACTGTTTGACGTCTCTGCGGATGCGTATTATCACATAGAGTAAACGTAGTGCGAAAACGATCCATGGTTAACCGAATTAATTGCTCTGATGGACGATTATATCGACCATAAAATGGACGGAGCTTGCGGTAAACTTCGCGAACTGAACCATTATTTTCGAAATAAATTTGCACGATTTGCAAGCGTTGTTCTTTTGTCAACCTGTTCATGATGAAATGGCAAACCAAACTAAATATTAATCACTTGACAGCTGACAAAATGGCCGCCAGTTAAAACAGTGAAGCCAACTTAAAGTTCTATACCTCAATAAAAAACACCCAATATATGAACTTTTACGTTTGATTTCAAATAACCCTCAATTTTAAATCAAGAATGCGTGTTTGCTGGGCACAAAGCAATTCGTATATATGTATGTGTGCACAAAGAATTTTTTTTTGTTTATGTCGAAAGCATATGACACGTTTTTAAGCATTCCATAAGCGCACAAACGTTTACATTTACATTACATTTACATTTACATTACATCTACGATTTCTACAGTTAGCTAACGAGGTCTTTATAGTATAATTACCTCTGATGATAATAACCAAACATCAATCTTCTAATAATCACGTTTGTAACAACATATAAAAAGAAATGGTAAGTTTTGTGTAATAATTTTGCGGAAAAACATTTTCTGTTAATGGAAATTTGAGAAAACATATTAGGTTGCAACATGAAGGATCATCGTCTTCATTCAAATATTCAACCTGTTATACGCGTTTTTCAAACCTATCGGAGTTCCAGCGATATACACACTTAATAGATCATTCTAAAAATGATGTTACAGAAAACATTTATTGTGAGTTGTGCGAAAAAGAAATTAAAAAGACAAAGTGGCATTACCATCTAGGAACGAATACTCCCAAAGTAAAAAGTTCAAAAACCGGATATCATCATATATTTAAAAAAATAAAAATAAAGGCAATTTTATACCCGAAAACTTTTTAATCGAGACTTATGGAAAAGTGATAAAGTTGTTAAAGAGTAATATTCAAGAAAATTCAACTATAAAATTTAATCTGAACTCTTTTGTGAATATGTAATAATAAAAGAAAATGAAGACTCTTACACGGTTGATATCAAATCACATCACACCATGATGTTTATTCTAAATGACACATCAACAATTAATGATATCATACATCTTTACCAACAGCACTGCGTTGTTATTGTAAGAGATATGAGCGAATTTCGAGAGCAGGATAGTGGATGGAACTTAATAGAAATACCTCATCTTGAAATTAATATTAATAAGTACAAATGTATTAAAGGCTCGCAATATATTCCTTTACCACCAACAATAAAGAGGAGACAAGCATGAATCAATGTAAAAAATAATTATTCATATTGTTTTAAGTGGGCCATAATGTCAGCATTGTATCCTATCACTTATCATTCAGACAGATTCTTATCATAAAATATTGAAAATACAAATGTTGAAATTATTTAAAAAATTTTAAGTCAACTAACAAAATTAAAGTCTTTGAAATCAACATCCCCGAAATAAGTATAAATGTATATGGTTTAGATAATGATAATGTAGTTGGCCCATACTACTTTACTACAGAGGAAAAAAACTAATCACATTAACTTATTACGAGTACTCGTTGAACCTTCATAGTGAACAGACGTCTTAGATGAGTTTTGTTTTAAAGACATACTAAACAAAGAAAAAATCATACAAAAAATATTCGTAATACATATTAACTTTGATAAATAAGCAAAGAAAATATCGCTAATATTTTTTTACATTGTCAGAAACAACAAAAACAAACAACAAACCGCAAACAAAGTGAAATTGAGGAATACTCTACATGAGTATTTCAAAAACAAAAAATTGTGAAGTGAGTTCTAATGGCAGAAATGCATATTTTACTGTGAGTTCTGAAGCTCTTAATGTTAACAATAAAAAATCTAATGTTAGTCTTTTTCTAACGGCAAAGCCACTTTTTTATCAGCGATCAATTTCGTTTGTCCAATGCCAACTAATGATTCGCTAACACTACCGTTGCCTAGTACTTCTTAATATATATAAGTCAGCGATATCATCCCCTTCGGGTATACATCACTTAACGTATACATCACTTAACAAAGTTATCTCTACAGATAACAGTAGCACAAAATCCAAGGTCCAAGTTGGAATGGACAGATATATAACCGTGGTAAAGCGTAAGCGAAGCCCGAATTCGTCTAAAATTTCACCTGCTCCAAAGACAATAACAACAAACCCGCTGCATCATCGCAAAAGTCTTTTAATCCACCACCTATCTATCTGAGAGAAAAAAATTCTAACGCGCTTCTAAAAAAACAATTGTCGGCCATTGGTGAAAATACTTTTCACATCATTCCAATTACACGATTCTCAATCACTGAGGATCAATACGAGGATTTATACAAATATCTTGGGCCTTGTTTCGTAGCAGCTGGAGACTACAATGCAAAACATACGTTCTGGGGTTTGTGCCTTATTACACCTAGAGGAAGAGCGTTGTTCAACACAATTTCTAAAATGGGCTTGGACGTCATTTCGAGTGGAGAGCCCACTTACTGGCCTACAGACATCCAAAAAATTCCGGATGTTATAGATTTTGGAGTAATGAAAAATATTTCTAGGGATTTAGTTCATGTCGAAGCTTCCCTAGATCTATCCTCTGATCACTCTCCGACTATCGTTACAATCTGTAACTCACTTAGAAATGATTTACCTCACCCATATGTGAAGATGATCAATCGTGTTAATTGGCTGAGATTCGAAAAATATCTTAGTAGTCATTGCACGGAAAACATAATGGTACGAACATCCGATGATATTGAATCTAACATTGCGAGTCTTAACAAAAATATTAAGCAGGCTGCTGAACATGCTTCTACCTCCAACCCGCAGACTGGGTTTAATAGAATTTATTCTACGGATATTGAACGTCTCGTATGTGAAAAAAGACAAAAAAAAGGGAATGGCATCAACACAGATCACCACAACATAAAATCAGGTATAAAGAGTGCTAGTAGTAGGGAACTGGGGATACTGCCCCACAGTGGGTCGATTCACTAATCTGGCAGGCCAAAATTATTTGATGGTCAGTCTATACGTTTTGGGCTGCTGAATTCGACAAAAATAGTTAAAAAATTATATATAATTTTTTTTGGAAATATGACAGAGTTTTGCTATTGCGAACTTCGGTAGTATCAATTTTTCATATAATATTTGCAATTTTTAATTTTTCATATTATATTATCAGTACTTTTAGAGTAAGTTCTTAGCTATCCAGAAATCCTTTTATTTTCTAGATTATGAAAAGATTATATTTATGACTTTAGTTCATCTAGATTAAGGATTCATCCCACTGTGCACGCCAAATTGTTAAAATTTGGTTAATTAAAATTTTAAAATTCTTGGAAATTTGTGAAATTTGATACCTACGAGGGTGGTTCAATAATTCCGACTGTGTTTTCGGCGGCGCTTTGATGGTTTTTTTTTACATTAGAAGTTTTTTGTTTACATTAACTGTGTTTTTTTTTGTTTACATTAAGTGTATGTCTGTCTGTCTGTCCATATGTATGTATGACCGCGGGAATTTGTATGTATGTATGTTTGTGGGAATACGTTAAGAGTGTTCATAGGTTGGAGGTTTTGTATGAGTCCATATGCTGACGGGAAAATCATGAAAATTATTTTTCCTAATACCTATGGGAAATGATTTTTCCTAATGCCGAAGGGAAAATTGTGAAAATTAATTTTTCCTAATACCAATGAGGGAAATTGTGAAAATTATTTTTTTCAAATGCCGACGGCAAAACATGAATATTATTTCATAATGCTAATGTAGGTGTTGCTAGACTGTAGGAATTTAAGGTTGGCCGTGATTTGTGACGAGCGGGGTGTTGTTAAAATAATTTGAATTTTTCTTAGATGAAATCTAGTATGAGTGTGTGTGCGTATGATTTTCTTACGCTAGTATTTTTATTCACGTAGAAATAAGTTGTTTTCAATATCAACATTTGGTGCTTTAAAATATTGTCATAAATCTGAACTTCCCTAACCCTACTATACTTTTATACTTAAGATTGCTTTATGCTTTTGTCATGCTTAATTTTGTTCAGCGTTAAAGTCTGCCTGTGAGAAATTTGTTTATATTACAGATTTTGTTTATTTAACTACGTCCGGCTTCTTTTACTGAACTTCTTTTCATACGATCATGGGAATTTATAGTTTCTCTCATAATAAGTTTGTTTAGCTTTGGCATGTGCTCTAACTGAATGATTTGGTATGTTCGTATATTTTCATGATGTAGATATGTAAGTTTGATTGCTAAGATCTAATAAATACTGGAGTATTGATAAGAAATTTGATATGTGTACATACATATCTACAAAATGATTTTATGTATGTATGTATGTACATACAAATAAGTGTTGGGCTCCCTCTTTGAATACATATTTTTTTGCCATGTGCGGTCTTTTGTTGTTGTTGTAAATATTCGTCTGGTCTTTTGAGTATAGATGTGAAATATCTTCAATTTTTTTTTATTTGAAATTCAAAAACGTTAATTTAATTTTTTATCTGTATTTACTTAGAAGTTTGTGTGGATTTTCTGTTTTAAGTAAAACAGAATTCCTTAAGATACATACTCCATAGTAATAGTAACTATAATATATATATTTCCTATATTTAATTTACATTTGTTTAAAATTGATGCAGCCTATATAGTCAACATTAGAAATTTTTGATGTATACAATTTTTTCTAACCACCGTGTTTTTTAGTACCTCTTACATTTATTTTAGAATATCTTTCATTGCCTTTTATAAATGTATAAACATTTTTAAATGAAACTGATCCGGTAGTCCAGCTTAGCTAACGATAGTTTTTTGTTAGCCAGTTTGCTACTTTTCACTTTTTTATTTTTTTTATTGATAAACATTTAAAATCAAAAGGGAGTTTTATAATAAAAATTTTATATTCATAATTGCTGAAAACAATCGCTAAATTAAAATTTAAAATTTTAATTCCTGAAATTGTGTTACTTCATACTGATAATATGTTTACATTAATAAGGTATATGTTTATCTTATGAAGGTTACTCGCCTATGGCTTTTATTTGATGTTCTAGATGATTTTTTTTCTCATTTTATTAAAGTTCAGCGTAGTGTGCGCTATATTTCTGATATGTTTAAGTGCGCTTTATTTAACTGTCAGACAGTGATCAGTTGATCACTCAGTCTCTCTTTTTAATAATTTTTTTCTTTTAATGTATCACTACTATTTTTTCAGATTTTACTACTTGAAATAGAGAATATTTGTGTAATTTTTAAATGTATTCATATATTCATATAGGTAAATATATGTATGTATGTATAGAGAAATTACTTTATCTACAAAGAAATACATGTTTAATAATCAACTATTCTAGAAAACCTATCTCAAATAACTCAGTTACCTCCACCATCAATTCACCGTAATCATTTCTTACTTAAAAAAGTTCCTCATCACCATCAACCATATCTGTATACATTTCATTTATAAGTTGGGTTGATCCAGATACAATTGCTGTCTACAGATTAATGATTAGAAACAAGTTTCTCATCACCTTCTAACAGAATTATATATTTTGCTAGCATGCATGCCTTAGCATGCTTCTATCGATAGTGACGCGAGAGTCCGATATGTAGTGGTGTTTCAATTTAAAATCTATACTATTAGAATTTAAGAATTCACTCTTCTGAATTTTTTACAGAGTAGATACATATGTATTTCATTTCCCACACAGTCATAAAATTTATTTGCTTACAAAATTGTATGAACTGAGGAATTTTCTTAAATTATGCATGCTTCGGCATGAATCCAATATTTTTTTCTCTAATTTTTTTTTGATACTTATTCAGATACAGATATAAAGTAAGATCTGTTTACACTAGATTTTACAATTTATGCATGCTTCAGCTTGATTCTAGTTGAAGTCTATATTTATTCAGTAAGTTTGTTTGATACCCATTTATACAAATGTACATTCTTAAAGATATCAAAGTCCAATTTGCTAAGTTTATCTATATTTTCTAAAGATCTGATAGCTATAGAAATGAATAGAGTGAAGATCTATTATAATAGCCCATGGGCATATTTTAAAATTTCGCTTGCTAGAGCTTTCGAAACGGAAAATGTACAACTGTTACTATAAAAAGTGATAATACGATGTGTTGCTGAATATTGCACTGTGTTAAACTTCATTTTGAACGCTTACGTTTTCACAATATTTCATACAGACCAGCAAGTTTAGAGAATTCCAGTACATTAAGTTAATTATCATTCCTAAGACCTAAGATTCCTAATCAATCCTTAAAAAAAACATGACAAACTAGATTTTTCCTTTTTAATTTTATTTATATTGTCATTAAATTTCAACATTTTCTACATCTTCAGATTGCTGTATACTGTATTTTCCACCTTTTCCTCATTTGTTGAGTTAACTTTAATTGCAAATATTTTAATTGTGAGATGAGCTTTTCTATTTTAGGCACTAAGTAAATCTTTATATATATATATATATATATCAATCCACTTATATGAACCATTAATGCTAAATTCTTAACACATAATTCCTTTGGATTATTTATTAAATCATTCTACTATTGCTGCTATTAAGTAATGTGTAATCTTCTACTTATGCGTGAATTTTCCAGTGTCTATTAAAAAATTCTTTACAATCATCCATTTGTAAATTTTTTGGTACTCGTAACATTTCAAAAATATTTTCCACAGCCTAGGTTTTTTCGAGTGCAACTTTTATTTTCAACGATATTGACCATAGAAACTTTGAGAATGAATCATTTACAGTCTACAATAATCAATAATTTCTATTTTCTGTAGAATAGTTTCCCATTTCACCTAAATCAGCTCCATAAAATATCAACTATTCCTTTCATTACATATCTACAATGCACAAACAAAAAGAGTTCGTTTGCTAAATTTCTTTTTAAAGACATTGAGTTATTTTAGAGAATTTTTGGAGAGTGTTGTGATCTACTTGATGCAATTTCAGCTATTTATACTATCATGTAGTTAATTTTCCAATCTATAAATTTTATCGTTCAGCTGTTCAATTTGTTTTTTTAAAAGATGATTTAAATTTTAGTATGTGTTTTTCAATTTTATAACTATCTTCTATTTCTAATTGTATTTCACGTTGTACTCCATCAATTTGCATTTTAATATATTCTTGAATTATATTAATTCAAGAATATATTGGAGCCTATATTTGACCATCAGCTTGTATTTTATCTTCTTTTAGTTTTAGGTTACTATCGCCAAATTTCCATTCATTATTCAAATCTTGATGTGAGCCATAGTTTGTAGCTAATTCAATTATTCCTTCTAAGACTGATAAATGAGTATAAGTGTCTTCAGAATTGGAAGTCTATGAGTAAAAATCATCTTCATCATCCTCATCATCATTCTCAGTATTAGCATCATTAAATAAGATGATATCATCAAATATTGTTCCTTCTGAAAGTTTCTTTGGTGTACTTGTCTCTATATTGACTGATGGCTTTAAACTTGTATTATTTTCAGCTTCTATCTTGATTTTACTTTCTTCCTTTTGTGAATTCTTTCAATATTTGTAGAACAATTTATGAATTTTTTGAGAGGTTCTGTTATAAGTGTAAATGTATCTTTTGTTGCTCACATGTATCTATTTCACCAGTTTTTATACTACGATGCTTTTTCTTCAAGATATTTCTTGTCAACACCAACTGTTTTAAAATTTTATCATCCATGTTTAGCAAATAAGAGGTATCAGCTATCAGATCAGGTAATCAGGACCTGGTCTGGTTTTCAGATCAGCTTATCAGGACCTGGTCTGGTTTTCAGATCAGCTTATCAGGACCTGGTCTGGTTTTCAGATCAGCTTATCAGGACCTGGTCTGGTTTTCAGAGTTTTGTTTTAAAGACATACTAAACAAAGAAAAAATCATACAAAAAATATTCGTAATACATATTAACTTTGATAAATAAGCAAAGAAAATATCGCTAATATTTTTTTACATAGTCAGAAACAACAAAAACAAACAACAAACCGCAAACAAAGTGAAATTGAGGAATACTCTACATGAGTATTTCAAAAACAAAAAATTGTGAAGTGAGTTCTAATGGCAGAAATGCATATTTTACTGTGAGTTCTGAAGCTCTTAATGTTAACAATAAAAAATCTGATGTTAGTCTTTTTCTAACGGCAAAGCCACTTTTTTGTCAGCGAGCAATTTCGCTTTGTCCAATGCCAACTAATGATTCGCTAACACTACCTTTGCCTAGTATGTACTTCTTAATATATATAAGTCAGCGATATCATCCCCTTCGGGTATACATCACTTAACGTATACATCACTTAACAAAGTTATCTCTACAGATAACAGTAGCACAAAATCCAAGGTCCAAGTTGGAATGGACAGATATATAACCGTGGTAAAGCGTAAGCCAAGCTTGAATTCGTCTAAAATTTCACCTGCTCCAAAGACAATAACAACAAACCCGCTGCATCATCGCAAAAGTCTTTTAATCCACCACCTATCTATCTGAGAGAAAAAATTCTAACGCGCTTCTAAAAAAACAATTGTTGGCCATTGGTGAAAATACTTTTCACATCATTCCAATTACACGATTCTCAATCACTGAGGATCAATACGAGGATTTATACAAATATCTTGGGCCTTGTTTCGTAGCAGCTGGAGACTACAATGTAAAACATACGTTGTTCAACACAATTTCAAAAATAGGCTTGGACGTCATATCGAGTGGAGAGCCTACAGTGGCCTACAGACATCCAAAAAATTCAGGATGTTAGTGTGATGTGATTTTATATCAACCGTGTAAGAGTCTTCATTTTCTTTTATTATTACATATTCACAAAAGAGTTCAGATTAAATTTTATAGTTGAATTTTCTTGAATATTACTCTTTAATAACTTTATCACTTTTCCATAAGTCTCGATTAAAAAGTTTTCGGGTATAAAATTGCCTTTTTTTATTTTTTAAAATATATGATGATATCCGGTTTTTGAAATTTTTACCTTGGGAGTATTCATTCCTAGATGGTAATGCCACTTTGTCTTTTTAATTTCTTTTTCGCACAACTCACAATAAATGTTTTCTGTAACATCATTTTTAGAATGATCTATTAAGTGTGTATATCGCTGGAACTCCGATAGGTTTGAAAAACGTGTATAACAGGTTGAATATTTGAATGAAGACGATGATCCTTCATGTTGCAACCTAATATGTTTTCCCAAATTTCCATTAAGAGAAAATGTTTTTCCGCAAAATTCGCACACAAAACTTACCATTTCTTTTTATATGTTGTTACAAACGTGATTATTAGAAGATTGATGTTTGGTTATTATCATCAGAGGTAATTATACTATAAAGACCTCGTTAGCTAACTGTAGAAATCGTAGATGTAATGTAAATGTAAATGTAATGTAAATGTAAACGTTTGTGCGCTTATGGAATGCTTAAAAACGTGTCATGTGTTTTCGACATAAACAAAAAAAAATTCTTTGTGCACACATACATATATATGAATTGCTTTGTGCCCAGCAAACACGCATTCTTGATTTAAAATTGATTATTTAAATTCGTGGAATTAATTTTGATTGATATAAATATATATCTATGTACATACATATGTACTTTTGTGTACATATGAGTTTATAAGAGCTTATAAGTAAATAATATATAAAATACATAGAAATGTGTTAATTAATCCAAGATTTTTGTAATAATTTCGTTGAAACTATTCTAATCTATTTTTTTTTTGATGGCGAGTTTCAGCCTGTTGGAAAAAACTAGTTGTGTTTTTGAAATAAAAGATCTTTGTAAAGCGAAAATGAGCCTAGAGGTCTTAAAAATATTATTATTTTATATAAATGAAGTCAATTATAATAATTTTAATAACAACTCTAATACTCAACCCTTTAACCGTAATATTTGTCGTTGTATATTAAACGAACAGATTTTGACCAACTTCACCAGAAAGACGAAGTACTTGGCTCCTTTTAATTTTCAGGAATGTCTATGCTTTCAGTAGCACCTCGATCATATAAAAATCTTACTCTATCTTCACTTTCTTGTTTTACACTTTTCTTAAAATATTTGCAAATAAAAATATTTATATTCTTACTATCATTATTATTGTTGTGATTATACTTACATATTATTATATTTATTGGTATTATTATTAAATAAAAAAAGTTTTTTGTATATATTTTATATATTCATACATACACACATATGTACATATACATGTGTTTATGCATATGGATAAACACATATACGCATGTATATAAACAAAAAATAAACATATACGATTGACAGTCTCTAGTTCAATTTTATAAATAAAAAAGTTTGTTTGAAAACTAAATTTATTAAATATGCCATGTAGGTATACAAATTTAGCAATTCAAAACCTTAAATTATTATAAAAAACAATATTACTAAAATAGGACTATTGTGCCACACTCCTATTCCATATACATAAATCCCATCACTGCGTACGAACGTTACGTAAACCCGTCATGAAATTCTATTTATGCAGGTTCGGACGTTACACTTATGTTACATATCAGTCAGGTACAGTTACAGTACTACATTTACAGACGGGTAATTCTGCCTTAAAAAATTGATGTATGTATGCGAGTCGTATTTTTTCATGACACAAACACGGACGATTCAACACAAAGTGTTCGTAACAAAAAACCTGATTTCGTGTGTTCGGGTCGTGTCGACTTGAGCAACATTGACACGAAAACCAATAAAGGATTTAAGATGTAATATATGTATGTATGAATTTCCAGTAAAGAAATTGAATATTTCCAGTAAAGTATTGTCAAAATGGTTGATAGTGTACATGATACAATAATAAAGGTAACCTCGAAGCGCCAGCTGATGGAGTTTGTTTCGTGATGTGGTCTGCCAATTGTTGTTTAGGTTTTACCAATACAGTTCCTATTAAACTGTAACAGTTCCTATTAAAATGTACTAATACAATCCAGCTTTGCAAATAAAAGAAAACATACAATCATGTTTTACCAATACACGTGCATGGTGCCTATTAAAACTGTACTAATACAAATAAAGCTCAAGAGAAATCGCAAGTACATGTTTCTTGTTCTCTCTTGGTTTTTTGACAGTTGTCATCACAAAACAGCAATTAAAAGTCCTATTGTTTTATTTATTGTAAATTTGTTGTAGATTTGCGGCTACCTGTATTATTGTATCATGATAGTGTATGATAGAACACACATACATGCATATATACACATAAGTATTTCATGAAACTTTAAAATTCAGCAGATGAAGAAGATTATGTATTAGAATATAAAAAAACTAGTTTTTGCTGTTCAATTTTATTTCGTGCGTGGTGGAAAAATTTGACACGCACCCATCTCAAATTCAGACACAAAAAATTAATTTCACAACTGAAATCAATATTGAACACTGAATTTCACAACATTTGTATTGAAAAATGAATTACATATGCAGTCTTACTAACACACACACACAAAACTGAAATCAGTATTGTGTATGGAATTTCACAATGAAAGTAAAAGAGGATAATAATAATAATAGATAGTAAAAGATATAGAAAAATAGGATTGCTAGATTTAAATTTTTGCTATTGTGTGAAGCAAATTCATTCTGAAGGTACACATACTCCCATCTATAATCTGTACAGAAATCGTGGTCGAGAATCTGTACAAACATAGTACTAATAATTAAATAAAAAACTTTGCGGCGACCAATATTTTGCGAGTTATGGGGCACTAAACTTTTCATAGGAAACTTTCAAGAATCTACAAAAAGAAATTTTAAGTAGATTATCTGATAGAAACTTGAAAAGTAATAAAAAAAATTGGCTGAAACCCATGCTTCGCGAGTTATTGGTCTTTAAAGTTTTGATAGAAAATGCAGTTTAGTGGAACTGCTCCAAAAAAAATTAAAATGTTTTTTTAATACAAACTTATTTCTTTTCTTGAAAGTTTTGTAACGTAAAACACATTGAATGTCACGAAAAGCATTGGTAATCATAGAATATTTTTCGCATACCACTTTTTTATTTCACTGTACCTATAAAGAATTTAATACGCCCGCTATCGTCACTTATCGTCGATCTTTCACTGACGACTAAATGAAAGAGAATAAGAATGTGTGTGATTTTAGCTAGCACAATTGTGCTATGAAACTGACATCAATGTCTGAATACTCCAGCAAACTTAAGATTTGAATACTTATTGTTAGTTCAGTATTGAAGATACAATAAATAAATATAAGTGTACAAAAAATAAATTTGTGCATCCCATCGACCCTGGTATCGTTCCTCTATTGTGCGGATATCTGGGTGGAATCGTTCGCCCTGTTCCTCACTCAAGTCACCTAGATTTTCAGGAAAACGATCTAACTGAATGTGCAGGTAGTGTAATTTGATGCTCATGTTATATCTGAGATTCTGGAAGTGAGTTACCATCACCCTTGTTATTTCCTAAAAATAGCCCATACGAATCCCATCTGGTTCAAATTGTGCAGATATATATCTTGATATGACTTTTGCAATGAAGTTGAGCAGCAGTTCCGTTTTTTCTCAGTGATATATTGGCCGTACACATAACAAAATAAATCCGGTTTGTGTTTACATAAAAATGTTCTGGCTTTCTTGATCATTCTTATGTAGGGATAAAATGATGTTCACGTTATCGCAATCACTTTTTGAATGAAATAATACGGCTTAAGAAGCTCTTATAAATGCCGATAATATAACTTGGGATAACCTGTTTGTGCAGGTACAGTTTGTGTATGTTAAAAATTTTTTGCTATTCCCAAGAACATTTAAACATCAAGTAATTTTATTCAAAAAACAAATCCGTTATAGATAGCCAGCGCTAAAGTAGAGCAATTCAGCGTGCATGCACATTAATGAGCGTTTATTAGTTTACTACCACAATCGTAAAAATAAAACCACCTTTGGTTTATTACTTTTTTTTTTAATAAGAATCATAAAAATGTTATAAAGGTTTATTTTCTACAGAAAATTCAAGAGATTGTAGTTTATAATAAAAAAAAATTATTTAAATAAAATAATTATTTATTTACTTACTTTCTTATTTAATTTCTTACAATAAATTTAAATAATAAAATATAAATCTTATACTATTTAATATATTTAAACTCACCCAATTCAAATGTATTTCCGAAGAATAGAAACAGTATTCTAGGCAGGGTTTTGCCAAAAAATGCACAAATGTTACTATGTAATGCACTGTCAACGTGGAAGATGTTTTCAAAATTCAATCCATCGAAAGAAAAACAATAACTACTCAATTATATCTGTGAAAATAAAAAATAATGGCTTAAGTTGACATAAGTGCTTTTTCATTTTATTACATATTCAAATTCTCTTCTTCAAGATATATCACTCAGCTAAATTTCAATTATAAAATGTTATTATTAATAACAAAAATTAAAATATTAAAGACCCCCGATATATATAAAAAAGATGTGATATCTTCTAACCGGTTGCACGAATTTTCTTAAAGCATAGCTAAGAACCATCTCGATCAAGTCACCTTTCAAACAGAAAAAACTAAATCAAAATCCGGCCAGCCGTTTTGTCTGTACATGGAAACATTTTATGTAAAAACTGAACACAAAAAAAAACGCTTAATATCTCACAACAAGAAATTTCAACTTAAGCCATTATTATTTATTGCCACAGATATGTATATCAAACAAACAAAAAAATTTTTATTAAAATTAGTGAATTCACTTAATTCTCTTCTTAGGGTAAACGATATATGAACACACTTTTGTTCATTTACTATAATTCTCCATAAGTTCAACCATATATCCAGCAGGGTAATATGTTTCTGGAGATTGCGGGATGCCTCATAGGGGTTTTCATGCATACTCATAAGAGCTGTATCATCGGCAAATGTAGAGGTGTGGATATTATTGCTCACAGGCATATCACACGTATAAATAATAAATACAAGACTGGCCCCAGAATACTACCCTGTAGCACATCGGAATATATAGATTCGGGCACACTCATAAAGTCTCCTTCCACAACAGTGAACTTCCTATCAATAGTATAACTTTCAAAAAGTTTTTGTACTTTTATTTGCAGATATGTTTTCAATTTTAAAACTAGGACTTCGTGCCATACGTTATCAAATACCTGAGAAACATCAATAAAGAGGGCAAAACAATACTTCTTTTCTTTAAATGTCCTCCTTATAACTTGAACCAATCTATGCATTTGCTCAATTGTGCTACGCTGACTTCTTAACCCAAATTGATGGTCCGGGATGCACCCATTATCAGCTAAAATTTTAGACAATTTAGTCATGAGCAGCTTTTCGAAAAGCTTTGAGATTATTGATAGTAAGCTTATAAAACTATATGACTCAGACTTGGTTGGATCTTTGTCCGGCTTTGGAATCATTTTTATCTTGGCAAGTTTCCAGTTATGTGGAAAATACTGCGTTCGTAAAATCACGTTAAATATTAATAGCAGGATTCTTTCTGCTATATGAGGCAAGTTCATCGGCATCATTTTACAATTTCCATCAATACCTGGAGGTTTCTTTGGGTTGAGTTTAGAAATTATGTTTCATACTTCACGCAGCTTACAACTCAAAGGATGAGGGGGTAGAGGAGCTACACTCAGCAAATCAGCAGCACCCGTACATGAATTGGGAGTGAATAAAGATTTTAAATGCTCAGCAAATAAGTTACCTTTTCCCCTATCGCTTCTTGCCTAGCCACCGGTCGAAGTACGCAGTGGTGATTTAAGCTCAACGTGTCTTTAAAGATTTTTAGCAGTGCACCATAACGAGTAATTAGATGCTGACGTGACATCGAGATCCTCTAGATATTTTTCCAGTATTAAAGTTTTTCCGACAATAGCAACTATTTGAGCCGTTTCGTACATTCGTTAAGTCTGATTTTATTAAGGTGTGATCTGTGTTTTTGCCATTCTCTTCTAGCTCTCCTTTTTTCACATAAAAGACGTTCAATATCCGTAGAAAAAGTTCTATTAAAGCCAGTCTGCGGATGTTTGGTAGTGGCATGTTCAGCAGCCTGTTTAATATTTTCGTTAATATTGGCAACGTTAAATTCAAAATCATCGGAAGCTCTTAGCTTAATGTTTTCCGTACAATGACTACTGAGATATTTTTTGAACCCCAAGCAATTAACACGATTGATCATCTTCACATATGAGTTAGTTAAATCACTCCTTAGTGAGTTAAAAATTTTAACAATTGTGGGAGAGTGATCGGAACAGAGATCTAGAGAGGTCTCCACGTGAATTAGGTGCCTAGGGATATTATTCATGAGGCCAAAATCTATAACATCCGGAGGTGAATAAATTGATGATATCACGAAATTCGCACAAAATTTTTCTACGAAAATATACGTTGCTTGCATATATTCTTCACAAACGTTGTCATGGATATAGTCCTTGAGTCTTGACTTAATTATAATTGCTGGCTCCCTCTCGGGGCCTTTGAATCATATACAGGGTGGGCCAAAAGTTACCAGGGGGTTTAAAAGTTTAATAACTTTTTCGTTTATTAATTTTTTTTTTATTTTTTTCTCAGATTATATAATATACAAAATGGAATTTTTTTTTACACTAAGTATGAAAAATAATGTCTCTTAAATGACCACCGTTTTCAGCTTCGCACTGATGGGCGATTATGATTATGAGTGATGAAGCTCATTTTCATTTGAATGGCTTTGTTAATAAGCAGAACTGTAGGTTCTGGGGTTCTGAAAATCCAAGAGCCATTCATAAACGCCAATTGCACCCCATTAGGTGTACAATATGGTGTGGGATCACATCTGAAAATATCATTGGGCCTTACTTCTTCGAGAATGAAGATGGAAGTGCTGTAACCGTAAATGGAGAGCGGTATCGGTTTATGATAGAAAATTTTTTACGTCTTGCTCTTGAAAACATACCTGGTATGTGGTTTCAGCAGGACAGAGCCACTGCCCGCACTGCCCGAGACACAATGGCACTTTTAAGTCAAATTTTTGGAGAGCGAATAATTTCCAGAAAATCGGAAATAATTTGTCCCAGCGCGATCGCCAGTTTTGACAGCACCCGACTATTTTCTTTAGGGTTATTTGAAGTAGCGAGTGTAAGTGAACAAGCCAGAGACAAGCCTTGAACTCAAGGCAAACATTGTTGCAGAAATTCGAACGCTACAGCCACAAATTTTGAAAGATGTTATGGAAAATGCTCTAAAACGAGCCCATCAGTGCGCAGCTGAAAACGATGGTCATTTAAGAGACATTATTTTTCATACTTAGTGTAAAAAAATTTCCATTTTGTATATTATATAATCTGAGAAAAGAAATAAAAAAAAATTAATAAACTAAAGTTATTAAACTTTTAAGTCCCATGGTAACTTTTGGCCCACCCTGTATAAAGTAACCATTTATTTTAAAGAAGCTTCACGAATTAAAATTAGTCTCAGGGACTAACATTATATCAATATTTTTTTCTCAAAGGAAGTGCTTGAGTTCATTTTTGTGTTGGCGAATGCTGTTTGCTTTTTAGAAACATATATTTTAACTGTTCATGGCTTATTTATAATTGCTTGAAGCAGTGTATTTTGCATTGGCAGCATTTCTGGAATCAAGCTAGTCATGTTTGTTGTTAATTTGTTTATAGTTTGCACCAGATTATCAATAGTAGTTTCAAAGCGATTAAAATTAAAGCTTCAGTTTGTATTTGTTGAATTATTTGAAGGTGGAACTTCTTGTGTGGGAATAGAATTTTTCTTAACAGCATCGGCATATACATAAGTATAAAAATATTTATAGAAACATATAAGTTTATATGTTTTTTATATGTTAATAAAATAATTTGAAAAAGAGATTTTTTGCTTATCCACTGTCTGAATTAATGAATTTAAGAGTAAAATCGGCTCACCGGTATTTGAGACCCAATTACCGGTATGTAACGGTAATACCGATAACGAAGTTAAAAAAAATAACGCACGGTGTCATGGGAGACCGGGTAGGAACGTAGTTCCTTACGTCTTACTTACCTTAGAAATTGTCCTTCCCCTAGTGGCTTTTGATAAATATATAACGTTTGTGTCCTTCCAGAGGCATATCGATCCATGTTTTAAATTTCATCAAAATCGATTAGATAGTTTTAGTGCTCCTATTTTTGAAGTGTATAGCCTTTGTGCTTTCCTAGACTCAGATCTATCTTTGTTTTGAATTTCATCAAAATTGCAGAGATAGTTTCAAAGAGGATGACATATTCCCTTACCTCCCCTATTTTTGAAAAATTCTACAGCCCATGTCTTCTTTTAGACCTAGATCTATCTATGTTTTGAATTTTATAAAAATCGGTTAGATAGTTTCTGAGAGGCAGATTTCCCCTACATGCATGGCGCTCCATAAAGAATTTACTTTCCAAAACTAATAATACCGGTATCATACCGTTATTCGTTTCGGTTTCCAACCTTGAAATGTATACATACATTTTCAGTTCAGGCACTATTTTAGTAAATGAGCGATATACGTAATAATGTTTTTTTTTACAAAAATTAACCCTCGATTTTTTGCGAACAATGTACATATAGAAATCTACATATGTAAGTATGTGCATGAAATATGTGCTGTATAAACGTTAATAAATATTTGATAATATTTTATTATATTCGATAAATAAATATGATTTTTATAAAATTTTGTTTTAATATTGTTAATAAAAGCAAGAGCACTAACATTCGAATTAGTAAAACCAATAAGTAACGAGTTATTTCTGCTACAAAAGCAAAGAATAGTAAATAAACGTTTGCAAAATATATACGTAATTGTTTATAAAAAAGTTAATAAATGTTTATTCAAATTGTATAGAATTTAAAAAATGTCATTTCAATAAATAATATAAACATTTTTTACATGACTTAATTTATAAATATGTTAATTACTTGCAAAGTAGAGAGAAATCGCAGGAGTAGTTATCCAACATATAGATTTTGAGTACCGAACGCATTTAAATGCATGAAAATAAAATGAGAACAAATTATTATAAATAGAAGAAAATTAGTTATGTATATAATTTTTGATATTTTTTATATAAAATATCTTAAAGTAGTTATTTTATGATGTTTTACGCAAAACAATGGTCTTATCTTATTACAAATCAGCTTAAAAACACTAAATAAGCGCGTAGTTTGCCTAAAATAAAATTAAATAAGGTACAATTTATTAGTTAAGCTTTCAGTTCATTTTTTTAAGAAAACAATAAATATCGAAATAAGTTATAACTATTAATTGTTTTTTCCTAAAAATTTTACCTAAGGCTTAATTTATTAAGTGCACATTGTTATATGTATTACATTAAAAATGTGAATAAATTAGATTAAGAAAACTATTAAATAAAAATTTTTATTAATTTACTATAAATAAATGAACTTAATTATAGCCCTTTTGCATACGCAAAGTTTACTTTACCAAAGCTTTTAAGTATTCTTTAGAACTATCACTCACTTCTGCACGCCCAAAGTTTACTTTGACAAATTTTCACTGTAGCAACCATTCTTCTTCCACTTATCTTGCACAAACTCAAGACTGCAAAGTAAACTTTGCGTATGCAAAATGCATCTTAGTCGATAACTACGAAAACTATTTATACAAACATTAATTGGTTCATGTATGTATGTACATTAGGGTTGGTCTTAGCTATATGGGGAAATTTTTTTACCAACTTTTCCTTACTCTCTCATTCCCCCAATTGGTAAAATAACATGATATGCAAACTTTCAAGTCAATTGGTGGAGATTAAGGCATGTCTCAAGCCCACTGAAATTCGGGGAAAACCATAATTTATCTGAAAATCAGCCTTTAATGTATTGTAACTTGAAATATATTAATTTAACAACAAAATAGTGTAAAAGAAAATTCTTTGCCATGAAGGTTACAATATATGTTACTTTAACAAATTTTCCCCTAGTCTCATATTTAAAAGCTTAATTGAAAAGAATTGAATAAAACCAAGAAGTATGAAAATTTTTATACATACCATAAAAACATTTTTGTTTCTTTTTTTACCCGAATGCGCGACGCAAAGGAGGGTATTGTGTTTATCAGTCTGTGTATGTATGTATGTATGTGTGTTCCTTTGTGGCCTTATATAAACTGAACGCGTGGACCTATTTTAATGATTCTTACGTCAATCGATTTGTCTTAATCCCGGGAGTGTCACAAAAGATATGACAGTAGTAAAAATTCAGTATGGCAGCCAACAGACCCCATTTTGTAAATACGAAAACAATAAAAAGTCGTCGAACTATATACAGGTATTTAGGTTTTTCTTATGACTTTTCATTTCGAATGACCGTTTAGGATATTGAACGGTTCAAAGTTGGTCGCAGTCTGGTTTTTTTATTTTTTTTTAATTACTACTTGTATGTACATTATTTTACATATATGTATGTATGTATGTATTTATGTTGATAATTCATAATTATTTTAATAAAAAAAGTAAAAAATTCTTAATTAAAATGTTTGTTGTTGGTTAAGCCATTTAGGCCCAAATTCGCAGTCATTATTTAACCAATAATATTTGATTAAACCACCAAATGTCATTGGTTAATAATTAGTTAGACAACAGCTGATTCGTTGTAAGCTTTATTATTGTTGTTTTTTAAAAAATTGTAGACATATTTCACACATACGTTGCCAAGCACCTTCGTTGTATTTAGCTGTAACACATTATTTTTTTATTTTCTATTATATTTTGGTTTTTCCGAACCAATTTCAGCACTAACTCAATATCTTACATCGTAAAGTTAGACGAGCGAGCACTGTTTTATTCAGTTTTAAGAAATAATATAAAAATGTAAACAAAAACCATATGATATAGCAGAGCTGCCAATAGTGAAATTTAAAAAATTGATAGTGTTACCATTCTTTGCTCATGTTAAAAAAAAATTTAGTTTACTAATAATTAACTAATGACTATAAATTTGGCACTTAGATGCTTAAACAACTCATGAGAATATTTAAAACACAATTCAAAATAGCTTACAAGACCCCAATGCTTTTATAAAATAAATAAATTGTTTATAATTACAAAACTACTATTTGGCCTGCTATGATTCTAGCTTTGCAATTCTCAATTATATATTTAAGTTGTAGTTGTTGTTTTTTGAGTTTAGCCTCCCCGCCAAATGAAAATATAAAATTTTAGCCACGAAAAATATTTTTATTCTGTAGTTTCAGTAGGTAATGGCTATTGCAAAACATAGAAATGATATGGTTTAGGAAAAACTAAGAAAAGTGTTTACATTAACACCAGTTAATTTTTAAACGTACGTATCAATATAAATAGGATAAATCTTGTGATAAAGTAGAATTACCTTTACTAAAACGTACATTTAAGCACACATACAATTTGTTGAATCAAAACTTTCGTACTCATTATTTTCAGTATCATTGTTGTTGTTTAAATCTTTACTGGGATACATAAAGAACAAATAAATTATAGGTGTTTGGTTACATAAATTTTTTTAAGCTTCTTGAATTGTAGAACGTTTTGTTTGAGAGAAAGAATTGCAGGACTTAGAAATTTTAAGGTGACCATAAGCTTGGAATGCAGAAAAAAATTATTTTAATATTTGAATACGAAAATCGTTGATTCAATAAAAAAAAATCTTTTGAATTTTCTGCGATGACGATTTTTGCATTATTGATAAATAAAATTGTATGCACGTTTATTGAAAATATTTTTTTTCAGTCAATAAAGAAATTTAATCAATCAAAGAAAAAAGTTGTCATTTTCAGTGATAACTGTATGTGTAGAGAAACTGTATGTGTAGAGAAATGTATGTAGTTTTATGAATATTAAATCAAAAATACCAAGCACCCTGTATATATTTTTATAACATATCAGTTAGTTTAATTTCGCTCATCATACCTTTTTACTCTATTCTATTATCTTATTGTTTCAAGCTGTATTAAAACTCATTACTTAATTTTAAGACAGTTAATAAATAACCAAGAAACTAAACGCATGTAATTTTAATTAATCAATATACATATTTGATATGTATATTGATTAATTAATTAATTTGACTCTAATTTGGCTACGACATACATGTAGCCGGTGAAAAAACAAAACAGTTATAATAAAATAAAATTTTCTATTGAAAAATTTTTTTAATATGATATAACCAACACATGGGAAGAGCTAACACCAGTTTATTGCAACATAAAAAACCTCTTGGAAGGCCACCAAAAATATTAAATACGTCTATTAATAAGAAAACTAATATGGATTTTGTGAAAAAAGTCGAAGAACTAAAAATTACTGGGAATATGGCAGAAAATTGGAGAATTTTTTGGCAAAATTTTAACATTTATGGTACTGCAATTGAATTGGAAAAGAAAGCAGAAGCAGTGAAAGTAAGTACATATATTTTTAAACGCAATTAGTCAGGAAGCTGTAGAACTTTTTGATTCTTTCAACCTCAGTGAGTCAGCTAAAGTATAATATGAAGAAGTTACGAAAGCATTTGAAGAATTTTGTAAACCAAAGTGTAACGAGGTTTATGAAAGTTTTGTGTTTCATAATCGATATCAAGCAGACGGGGAACCATGTGATGATTTTCTAATGGATATTAAGAAAATAGTACGGCGATATGGATTTCATAATGATGATAGGATGGTGCGCGATCGGATTGTGCTGGGAGCAAATGACAAGGCGTTGCAGAAAAATCTGTTAGACACACAAAATTTGACAATGGAAATGGCAATTGATATGGCGAGGTCGGCTCAAGTGAGTAACAAGCATATGAATACTATGTGAGGTGGTAAGAGAACTTAACAATTTAGAAATAATTTTAATAAGCGTAAAACCAAACATAATGAAAAACCCAGTTTCAAGAGAGTACAAAAAATAATTGTAATTTCTGTGGTTAGAAGCATTTAAAGGGCAAATGCCCAGCATATGGAAAGATATGTAACCATTTCTCTTCAGTGTGTAAAAAGAAATCCATACGGGAGTTAAAGATGCAAAGTAATGATTTAAGTAGTGGAAGTAGTACAAGTTTTTATATAGATTAAACTAAGAAAGAAAATGTTGCTAGCACGTGGTATGAATTTGTTCAAATTCAAAATAGATCTGTAAAGTTTAAGCTCGACACCGGGGCTATGGTTAACATATTGCCATTTGACATATTAAAAGACTTTTTTGTGGTAAACGGGCAAAATACGGTTCCTATTTTAGGCTTGACCTCATGTGTAGAATATGGTTTGATTAAGCGCATATGTTGTTTCGGCATAAATAGTAAAGAAGAGCTAAAAAAGATATATGGTAAACTTTTTGAGGGAATAGGCTGTTTTAAAAAAGATTTTGTTATTAAACTGAAAGAAAATGCCACTCCATGCTCATAACCTGGAACGCGTATACCTTTGGCTATTAGAGAACCTGTAAAACAAGAATAAGAACAAGAACGATATTATTGAAGAGTGTGAGAAACCAGGTGAATGGATTTCGAATATTGTTATCGTTGAAAAATCTAACAAAAAGTTGAGAATCTGCATAAATTCTAATAGGGCAATTAAAGATTATTATTATGAGATTCCAACTTTTGACAGGCTCAAAACAAATCTAGATTATATCCTTATAGCCGCAATGAATGAGCAGGAACATGACGAGATCGTGAAATTAGTGATGGAAAGGGCTAAAGAAGGGAACGTAAGGTTAAATTGGCAAAAGATTCAATGGAGACAGAAGGAAGTGACATTTTTGGGATATAGAATTTCAGGTAATCGTATCGGTTGTGATAAGAGTAGACTGAAAGGAATTGAAGACTTGGCCCCTCCCAAATGTAGAAAGGATATACATAAGCTTTTAGGATTCATAAATTATTTACTGGAATATGTACCAAATCTTTCAAGTATAAGCAAACCTATCAGGGATTTATTGAGGAGTTCAGTTGAATTTCAATAGCTACCAGTTCAGGATAAATGTCTAGAAAGTATTAAGAGTTAAATAATGAATGTACCCGACTTAAGACCGTTTGACAAAGCTGAAAAGATTATTTTGCATTTTGCGATGCAATAGATGCATCGAAAGATGGCTTAGGATATGCCTTATTGCAAAATAAAAGACCTGTATGTTTCGCGTCTCGTAGTCTAACGGACGCAGAGACTACATATGTGCAAATAGAAAAAGAAATGCTGGCTGTTATGTTCGCCTGTCAGAAATTTCACAATTATATTTACGGATATAAATTAGAAATCGTAACTGATCAAAAGCCAGTGCTAGGAATAATTTGAAAAAAATATCACAAAATACCATCTGCAAAATTAAAAAAAATCAAACTAAAATTAGAAAAATATAATTTGGAATTTAATTATTTACCAGGGAAAAACTTGTATTTAGCAGATTGGTTGTCGAGAAGCTATTCTAGGAATAGTGATATGGATGTGGAAATAAATGAGAGATGATACATTCGATAAATGTAAGTGAGGAAAAAAAGAAATTGTTTAAACAAGAGACTAAAAAAGATGATATATTGAAAAAAGTTTTGAAATACTGCGAAAATGGATGGCCTAATGACATAACTAAGGTAGATGGTGCTTGCAAATTTCTATGGATTAAGAGAATGAATCTGTACTGTGAAGATGGGCTTGTG